>JASVEL010003760.1:0-41283 GCA_032618575.1 Nicotiana noctiflora | reverse complement strand
CCCTCCCACTCAGTCTAGAATCTCAAATGGGCCAATATACCTAGGGCTGAGCTTGCCCTTCTTCCTGAACCTCATCACGCCCTTCATAGGCGACACTCGGAGCAGTACTCGCTCACCAACCATGAAATCTACATCTCGAACCTTACGATCCGCATAAGCCTTCTGTCTGGACTGAGCTGAACGCAATCTCTCCTGGATAGTCTTGACCTTATCCAAGGCCTCCTAAACTAAGTCTGTACCCAACAACCGAGCCTCTCCCGGCTCAAACCATCCGACTGGAGATCGACATCGCCTACCATACAACGCCTCATACGTGGCCATTTGAATGCTAGACTGGTAGCTGTTATTATAGGCGAACTCTGCTAATGGCAGAAACTGGTCCCACCAGCCTCCAAAATCAATGACACAAGCTTGAAGCATGTCCTCTAGAATCTGAATAGTCCTCTCGGACTGGCCGTCCGTCTGATGATGAAAAGCTGTACTCAATTGGACCCGGGTGCCTAACTCCTGCTGGACCGCTCTCCAGAACCGCGAGGTAAACTGCGTACCCCGATCAGAGATAATAGATACTGGCACCCCATGAAGACGAACAATCTCCCTGATGTAAATCTCCGCTAACCTCTCCGACGAGTAGGAGACAGATACTGAAATAAAGTGTGCTGACTTGGTCAGCCTATCAACAATGACCCAAATAGCATCAAATTTCCTCCGAGTCAAAGGAAGTCCAGTAATAAAGTCCATAGTGATCCGCTCCCATTTCCACTCGGGAATTTTGATTCTCTGGAATACACCACCAGACTTCTGATGCTCATATTTCACCTGCTGACAATTCAGACACCGTGAGACATACGCAACAATGTCTTTCTTCATCCGGCGCCACCAATAGTATTGCCGTAAATCCTGATACATCTTCGCGGCGCCTGGGTGAATAGAATACCGCAAACTGTGGGCCTCTGCTAAGATCAACTCTCGAATCCCCTCAACATTGGGCACACAAACTCGACCCTGCAATCTCAATACTCCGTCATCACCTAGAGTTACCTTCGTGGCACCTCCCCGTTGCACGGTATCTCTCAAGTCACGCAAATGAGGATCATCAAATTGCCTCTCACGGATCCGCTCTAATTGAGATGAACAAGCGACCGTGCAGGCTAATACCCTGCTAGGCTCAGAAATGTCTAGTCTCACGAACTAGTTGGCTAAGGCCTAGACATCTAGAGCAAATGGTCTCTGACTGACCGCAATGAATGCAAGACTACCCATGGTGGCAGACTTTCTACTCAATGCATCGGCCACCACATTGGCGTTACCTGGGTGATATAAGATAGTGACATCATAGTCCTTCAGCAACTCTAACCATCTCCGCTGTTGTAAATTCAACTCCTTTTGCTTGAACAAGTACTGTAGGCTTTTGTGATCAGTGTACACCTCACATGTGACACCATATAGATAATGCCTCCAGATCTTTAAAGCATGAACCACTGCTGCCAACTCAAGATCGTGAACTGGATAATTCTTCTCATGTAATTTCAACTGTCTCGAAGCATAAGCAATTACCTTTCCATCCTGCATCAATACCGCTCCAAGCCCTGTACGAGATGTATCACAGTAAAATGTATAAGGCCTTGCACCCGTAGGTAGTATCAGTACTGGTGCTGTAGTCAAGGCTGTCTTGAGCTTCTGAAAGCTCGCCTCACACTCATCTGACCACTGGAACTGGGCACCCTTCTAGGTCAACCTGGTCATCGGGGCTGCAATAGAAGAAAACACCTCTACAAATCGACGGTAGTAACCTGCTAATCCCAAGAAACTCCGGATCTCAGTCACTGAAGCTGGTCGAGGCCAATTCTGGACTGCCTCAATCTTCTTTGGGTCTACCTGAATACCTTCCACTGATACGATATGACATAGAAATGCCACCGAACTCAACCAGAACTCACATTTCGAAATTTGGCATATAGCTGATTATCCTTCAGAGTCTGAAGAACCACTCTGAGGTGCTGCTCATGCTCTTCCCTGCTACGGGAGTATACCAGGATGTCATCTATAAAGACTATCACGAACAGATCTAAATAAGGCCCGAACACCCGATTCATCAACTCCATGAACGCTGCTGGGGCATTGGTCAACCCGAAGGACATGACCAAGAATTAATAATGCCCGTATGTAGTGCGAAAGGCTGTCTTAGGAATGTCAGCCGCCCTGATCTTCAGCTGAGGGTAGCCTGACCTCAAGTCTATCTTTGAGAACACCCTCGCTCTCTGGAGCTGGTAAAATAAATCATAAATCCTCGACAGTGGATACTTGTTCTTTATCGTCACTTTGTTCAATTGCCGGTAATCAATACACATCCACATCGAGCCATTCTTCTTCTTCACAAACAACACAGGTGCTCCCTAGGGGGAAACACTAGGCCTGATAAAGCCCTTTTCTAGAAGGTCTTGCAATTGATCTTTCAGCTCCTTTAACTCCGGCGGGGCCATACGAGGGTGGAATAGAGATGGGCTGAGTGCCCGGTGCCAGATCAATACAGAAATCAATATTCCTGTCGGGTGGCATGCCCGGCAGGTCTGAAGGGAAAACCTCAGGAAACTCCCGTACAATAGGGACTAAATCAATAGAAGGAACCTCTGCGCTGGAGTCACGAGCATAAGCCAGATAAGCTAGACACCCCTTCTCAACCATGCGTCGAGCCTTAACATAGGAAATAACAGTGCGAACGGAGTGGCTTGAGGTACCTTTCCACTCTAGTCGGGGTGATTCTGGCAAGGATAAAGTCACGGTCTTGGCATGACAATCTAAGATAGCATGGTATGGGGACAACCATCCCATCCCTAATATGACATCGAAATCCACCATGTCTAATAGCAACAGATCAACACGGGTTTCAAGACCCCCAAAGATAACTACGCACGAACGATGCACCCGGTCGACTACAATGGAGTCACCCACTGGTGTAGACACATAAATTAGAATATCCAGAGCATAGCTAGGCACGACCAAATACGGTGCAAAGTAGGAAGACATATATGAAAATGTAGACCTAGGGTCAAATAATACTGAAGCACCTCTGTCACACACAAGAATGGTACTTGTAATCACGGCATCTGATGCCTCTGCCTCTGGCCTGGCTGGCAAAGCATAAAATCGGGGATCAGCACCTCCCCTCTAAGCTACATCTCTGGGACGGTCATCCACTGGCTGACCTCTACCTCTGGTTGGACGGTCTCCACCTCAACGGTCTCGACCTCCACCTCTACGATCTCTACCCCCGCCTCTGGCAGGCTGGGCAGGCTGAGGGTCAGCTGGGGCCTGGATCATGGGGCGAGGGTCCCGCTGCTGAGTTTTGCCCATCGCTCGAGGGCAAAATCTGACAAGATGACTTGGGTCACCACAACCGTAGCAACATTTAGGCTAATGGGGTTGCTGGCCCTGACGACCTGAATGGCCCCCACGAATACTCTAAAGAGGCTGAGCGCTAATAGGAGGCTGATCTGAATACTGCTCACGAAACCCACGATCACCTGGTCCACCCTGTGAAGCTTGAAGGGCGGAATGAAAAGGTCTGGAAGACTGGCCCCTATCACAAGATTCCCTGCCTCCAGAAGAAGAACCACTAAATGTGCCGGAATGACGAGGCCTCTTGTCTGAAGAATAACCACCTCCCGAGCAAGAGCCATCTCAACTCTACGTGTTGCATTAGCTGCCTCCTGAAAAGATATATTACTCCACACTCCCATATCCATCTGAAGTCTAATCGGCTGATTAAGCCCATCTATAAACCTGCGGACCCTCTCCCACTCTGTGGGGAGTATCATAACCGCATGACGTGCCAGATCAACAAATCTCGTCTCATACCGAGTGACAGTCATAGTACCATGCTGGAGGCGCTCAAACTGTCTCTGAAGTGCATCCCATTGTGTAACAGGGAGAAACTTCTCCAGAAATAACTCTGCAAACTGATCCCATGATAAAGCCGGGGACCCTGCTGGTCGAGTCGAACAATAATCCCTCCACCAAGTCTTGGCGTATCCTGAAAGACTGAATGTACAGAAGTCAACTCCATTGGACTCCACTATCCCCATAGTCTTCAGAATCTCATGGCAACTGAATAAGAAATCCTAGGGATCCTCTGATGTGCACTGCTGAAGGTAGTGGTAAACAGCTTGGAGAACCGATCAAGTCTCCATAAAGAATCGAAAGTCATGGCCGCTCCATCCCCGGCCTGAGTTGTGGTGCCTGACTGAGTGGCCACAGCTGGTTGAACCACTGGTGCTTGAGGCTGAGGAGCTACTAGCTCTGGAGTACGTGCAACATGAGTCAGGGCCCCTCCTCTAGCCTGAGAAGCGGCTGGTGCAGCTGGTAATAAGCCTGCTCTGGCAACGCTGTCCATAAATCCCGCTATCCTGACCAAAGCATCCCGAAGATCCGGGGTAAATAAAGCCTCTCCTGGGACCTGAGCTGGGCCCACTGGAGCTGCTGGAATTGGAACCTCCTCGCCAGTCTCAATCTGAGGCTCCACCTCTAGAATAGCTGCTGGGGGCTGAGCTCTGCCCCTACCATGGCCTACGATACGGCATCGGCCCCTGCCCCTCACGGGAGCTGCTTGAGGATCAGGCTGCTGGTCAGCGAACGAAGAAGCACGTGTCCTCACCATCTGCGAAAGGACAGAGTAGAAATTCAATTAGTATTTGAGGAACAAATCGCACGACAAGAAGAAACAAATGAGAGACTCTTTCCTAACTCAATAGACTCTGGAGGACAAGTACAGTCATTTCCGTACCTACCTCTCAAACTCTACTAAGCTTGTTCGTGAGTGGTGAGACCTATGTAACCTAGAGCTCTGATACCAACTTGTCACGACCCAGATTTTCCCCCAACATCGGGATCGTGATGGTGCCTACTCGTGGTAGCTAAGCAAGCCACTGTATTCAACATTATCATGTTTCTACCAATATTTCATGCTCAATTTTATCAACAAGGTCCATAACCTTAATTAAATAAATGCGGAAGACTTATCAAAATAGAAATAAGCAGTACCAAGGTAAAACAATACTGAAATCCTCTACCCAAGACGTGGAGTCACCAACTCACGAACTACTACTGAATACTACACATAAAGGTCTGAAAGAAAATAACATAAATCTGTTTGTCTCGGAACAATAAGACTACAGCAAAATAATATAAATAAGTGGAAGAGACGCCGGGCCTGCGGACGCCTGCAAGCTACCTCGGTCTCGAAATGCTCAACTCCCGCGCAAGGATCTACTGCTGCTGCTCCTGATCAAAACCTGGACCTGTGCAAAAATGCACAGAAGTGCAGTATCAGCACAATCCGACCCCATGTGCTGGTAAGTGCCTTGCCTATCCCGACGAAGTAGTGACAAGCCTAGGACCAGACACTCATATAAACCTGTGCAGTTCCATATATATGTACACCACAAACGACGAGAAATAATGAACTAACAAATTCAACAAGAAGTACCATAAGAGGGAAACTCATCAGTTAACAACAATTATAAGTCAACAATGGAAAACAGAGTATAATGGAAACAGTTAATATCAAACAAGGAATAGCAAATAGTTGCACGACATCACTCTTCATGCTTTTACTCTCATCCTCACCGAATAAGCAAATAAAAGTGCACGGCATCACCCTTCGTGCTTTTACTCCCATCCTCACCAAATAATCAATTAAAAGGGCACGACATAACCCTTCGTGCTTTTACTCTCATCCTCACATCCATGGCACGGCATGATCATTCCTGCATGGTTCAATAACAAGGCACGACATTACCCTTCGTGCATAATCAATCAAAAGGCACGACATGATCCTTCGTGCATAATCAATAACAAGGCACGACATTAACCTTCGTGCATAATCAATAATAAGGCACGACATTAACCTTCGTGCAATAACAGTAAAACAAGGCACGACATAACCCTCGTGCATTATCACTCTTCCTCACCCAAATATCACCGTTAAGGGTAGAGAATGAAAACAATAATCATGAACCGTCCCGGCAAGGGACACAATAATCATCACAACAAAGTCCCGGCAAGGGAAAACAATATTTCACTTCATAATAAGTCCCGACAAGGGAAAAATAATGTACAATTCCACAACCCGGCAAGGGTTCAACAATTCATCTTTAAAATATCTCACAACAAGTATCAGCAACGACTCACGGTCATGCTAGACGCCAGTGTATGGATGCTCGTCACCACATCCCATACACCACACTCGATCACATAGCACATAGCACATAATTCTAGTCCCTCAAGCTAGGATAGAACAAACACTTACCTCTATCCTTGAAGCCCAAATTTATCCTTCAACTAAAGCTTTTCCCCGAATTTCCGCTTTCAACTTGGTCGAATCTAGTCACAATTGATTCCATTACATTAATAAATACTAAATAACTTAGTTTTAATGCTTAAAAATGGTTTTCTCAATGTTTACCCCAAAATTTCCCAAAACACCCCTGGCCCCACGTGGTCGGAACTCGGGGTTCAGACCAAAATCCGGTTACCCATTCCCCCACGAGTTCAAATATATGATTTGTTTCAGAATTGGACCTCAATTCGAAGTCCAATTCCCCAATTCATGAAAACCCTAGGTTCTACCCAAAAAACAAGAATTTTTACCATGAAAACATTTGATTTCTATTGAAAAACATGTTTAATGTTGTTAGGAATTGAAAGAATTAAGTAAAAAGTGACTTACAATTGCTTTGGTGTGAAATTGCTCTTGAGGGTTCGTGTGTGGTGTGTGGGTTTTTGAAAGAATGAAGAATGAACTGAAAAATTCGTTTAAGTATAAAATTGCGCAGCTGCGGTTATCGCAATTGCGAACATTTGTTTGCAATTGCGAACGCATCAGGTCTGGGGTCTGTCAGCATCACATTTGCGACATAATGTTCGCATTTGCGAACAAGGCTGGGTCAAAGAGGCCTTCGCATTTGCGATGATAGCTTCGCATTTGCGAAGCCAGGCGAATCATTGAAGGCCTCGCATTTGCGAGGTTAAGTTCGCATTTGCGAACCACTACACACCCCTGCCAACTTCGCATTTACAAAGTCTGGTTCGCATTTGCGAACCAAGGCTAATCTGGGACTTATCGCAATTGGGAGAAAATCTTCGCATTTGCGAAGATACCAGCTGGGTGAAAAACTAGCTGTGTAAAATTTCAGAAATTGAACCAACGGCCTATCAAATCTTTACCCGAGCCCCTCGGGCTCCAAACCAAACATTTACACAACATCAAAAACATATTACAAACTTGCTCGTGTGATCACATCGCCAATATAATATCGTTTTCATCAACTCAAGCCTCAAGTTCATGATTATCATCCTTTTTAGTTTCAAAACTTTGAAATTTGGAACTCAAGGTCCAAACACATCAAACGACATCCAAATGTCACCATACTTTGCAGAAAGCACATATATAATATTTAAGACTTGTGCCTGGCGTCGGAACAAAAATACGAGCCCGATACCAAGGTCATTTAATTCATTTTCCTTTAATAGTTACAGCAAAAACAATTTAACAGAAAAATCCATAATTTAGGCTCTAGGCCTCAAAATTCGACTCCGGACGCATGTTCGAGTCCCATATTTTCCTACGGACCTTTCGGGACCGTCTGATCTCGGGTCCGGGTCCGTTTACCAAAATATATTGACCGAAATCAACCATATCAATATTAATATCATTTTTCGTCAAATTTCTCATAGAATTCATATATTCTATCACAAAATCTTTTCGGCTACATTCCCGAATCATGCACGTAAATCGAGGCAACATAAAATGAGGTTTTCAAGGCCTCAAAAGTGCGGAACAAGTGAGGAAAGCAGGTGATGGCCCCTTTGGGTCGTCACAAGGACTAGATATGGGCACTATAAGTTTCTTGTTATGTCCTTTAGGCTGACCAATGCCCCATCCGCGTTCATGTATTTGATGACCAGTGTATTTCGATCATATCTAGATTCGCTTGTGATTGTTTTTATTGATGATATATTGGTGTACTCACGTAGCCAGGAGGAGCACACACAATATGTGCGAGTGGTATTTCAATGATTGAGGGAGGAGAAGCTTTATCCAAAGTTCTCCAAGTGTGAGTTTTGGCTTGGGTCAGTGGCTTTCTTGGGGCATGTGGTGTCTAGCGAGGGTATTTAGGTCGACCCAAAAAAGATAGAGGCAGTGCAGAGTTGTCCTAGACCAACTTCAGCCACAAACATTCGTATTTTCCTTGGGTTGGCAGGTTATTATCGCCGGTTTGTTCAGGGATGCTCCATTTGTGTGGTCGGATGACTGCGAGGAGAGCTATGAGAAGCTCAAGACAGCTTTGACCATGGCTCCAGTGTTGGGGTTACCATCAGCTTCAGGTTCTTACGCTGTATATTGTAATTCTTTAAGAATTGGGATCAGATGTGTGTTGATGCATGAGTGTAGGGTTATTGCATATGCTTTTCGTTAGTTGAAGCCCCACGAGAAGAACTACCATGTACATTATTTGGAGTTGGCTGCTATAGTTCATGCTTTGAAGATTTTGAGGCACTACTTGTATGGTGTATCTTGTGAGGTATTCACCGATCATCGCAGTATTCAGCATCTATTCAAGCAAAAGTATCTTAATTTGAGGCAGATGAGGTGGTTAGAGTTACTCAAGGATTATAATATTACCATGTTGTATCACCCGGGGAAGGCCATTATGGTGGCCTATGTTTTGAGCCGGAAGGCGGTTAGCATGGGGAGTTTGGCATACATTCTAGAGTCCCTTTGCAATTGATGTTCATGTTCTGGCTAATTGGATGGTGAGATTAGATATTTCAGAGCCTAGTCGGGTGTTGGCTTATGTGGTATCTCGGTCTTCCTTGTATGACCGCATCAGAGAGCGCTTGTATGATGATCTGCATTTGCTTGTCCTTAAGGACATGGTTCAGCATGATGATGCCAGGGATGTGACCATTGATAGTGATGGCGTGTTAAGGATTCAGGGCCAGATTTGCGTGACCAATAGGATTTGAGGCAACACTATTGGTGGAGGAGGATGAAGAAGGATATAGTGGGATTTTTGTCACGACCCGGATTTTCCCCCAACATCGGGATCGTGATGGCGCGTACTCGTGATAGCTAGGCAAGCCACTGTATTCATACTATCCTGTTCTTAACACAATTTTAATTAAATAAATGCAGAATACTTTATCAAAATGGAAATAACAATTCACAAGTGAAAATCATACTGAAATCCTCTACCCAAGACGTGGAGTCACCAACTCACAAACTACTACGGAATACTACACATAAAAGTCTGAAAGAAATACAACTCAATCTTGTTTGTCTCGGAACAAAGAGACTCCAGTTAATAACATAAATAAAGAGAGAGACGCCGGGCCTGCGGACGTCTGCAAGCTACCTCGGTCTCGAATGTGATCAACTCCCACGCAATCTATTTACTGCTGCTGCTGCTCCTGATCGTAACCTGGACCTGTGCAAAAACGCACAGAAGTGTAGCATCAGCACAACCGACCCCATGTGCCGGTAAGTGCCTGGCCTATCCCGGCGAAGTAGTGACAAGCCTAGGACCAGACACTCACATAAACCTGTGCAATTCAATATATATATATATGTGTACCACAAAATAACAAGAAATGATCAAGTATTAACACAATAAGGAATATCTTAAAGAATTCAACAATTAACCACAGTTAATAAATTCACAAGGAAAAACAAAGTATAATGTAAACACAAGTAATATCAATTCAAGAAATAGCAAGCAGTTGCACGGCATCACCCTTCGTGCTTTTACTCTCATCCTCACCAAGTAAACAAATAAAGTACACGGCATCACCCTTCGTGCTTTTACTCTCATCCTCACATCCATAAGTACGGCATGATCCTTCGTACATGGTTCAATAACAGGGCACAGCATGATCCTTCGTGCATAATCAATAAATAAACATGGCACGACATTAACCTTCGTGCATAAATAAATAAACATGGCACGACATCACCCTTCGTGCATTATCACTCTTCCTCACCCAAATAACAATCACAGTTAAGGGCAAAGAAAGAAACAGTAATTCATATACCGTCCCATCAAGGGCAATCAATAATTATCTTCACAACAAGTCCCAACAAGGGAGAACAATAACAATTCATCTGTAATATATCTCAAAATAATCATTTTCCAACGACTCACGGTCATACTAGACGCCAGGTGTATGGATGCTTGTCACCACAGCCCATAAACCGCACTCGATCACATAACACATAACACATAATCCTATTCCCTCAAGCTAGGATAGAACAAACACTTACCTCGAATGCTTATGAACAATTCAATCTGTGGAAATGTCTTTTTCTTTCAACTTGGCTCCAATCCAACCGTATCTATACACAATTGATTTAATATCATCAATTCTACTCAACAAACTAATTCTTAAGACCAATTACAACTTTTACAACATTCTGCCCGGAATAGTGAATTTCAACCCCGAGCCCACATGGTCGGAACTCGGGGTTAGGACCAAAATCCGGTTACCCATCCCCCACGAGTTCATGTATATGATTTGTTTCAAAATCGGACCTCAATTCGAGGTCCAATTCCCCAATTTATGAAAAACCCTATTTTCTAACAAAAACAAGAATTCTACCATGAAAATCATTGATTTCTTATGAAAAACATGTTTAATGATGTTAGGAATTGAAAGAATTAAGTAAAAAGTGACTTACAATCGTTTTGATGAAGAAGAAATCCTTGAAGAATCGCAAATGGGTGTTTTGGTTTTGTAAAATGTGAAGAAATGACCGAAATTCGTGTTTTTCAGGTCTCTGTGTTCGCATTTGCGAACATGGGTTCGCAATTGCGAACCCCGACCAATTTCAGGAGTTTGAAAATTAAGCTAAGGGTGGGAAGTTCGCATTTGCGAACATAAGTTCGCATTTGCGAACACTGGCAGTCAAAGGGATGTTCGCATTTGCGAACCAATGTTCGCATTTGCGAACACATGCTGTATAAGGCAGTGTTCGCATTTGCGAACGATGGTTCGCATTTGCGAACCAAGGTAGTATGGGATATGTTCGCATTTGCGAACTATTGTTCGCATTTGCGAACATAGGCAGCACTAGGGACCTTCGCAAATGCGAACAATTGTTCGCATTTGCGAACAAGGCTGGCTTCGCATTTGCGATCAAGGTTCGCATTTGCGAGCCTTGCCTTACACTGTCCCCTTCGCAATTGCGAGAAATTCTTCGCAATTGCGAAGCCAACAACTGGGTGAAAAAACCAGCAGTTCAAAATTCAGAATTTCATCCAACGGCCTATCAAATCTTTACCCGAGCCCCCGGGCTCCAAACCGAACATGTACACAACCTCAAAAACACATTATGGACTTGTTCGTGCGATCATATCGCCAATATCACTTCGTTTTAATCAAATCAAGCCTCAAACTCATGATTTTCATACTTTTGATTTTCAAAACTTCTTAACTTGGAACTCAAGGTCCAAAACATCTCAAACGACATCCAAATGTCACCAAACTTTACGGAAATCACATATATAATATTTAAGACTTGTACCGGGCGTCGGAACCAAAATACGAGCCCGATACCAAGGTCAATTAATTTATTTCCTTTAATAATTACATCAAAAACAATTTCACATAAAAATTCATAACTTGGGCTCTAGGCCTCCGAATTCGACTCCGGACGCATGTCCAAGTCCCATATTTTTCTACGGACCTCTCGGGACCATCCAATCTCGGGTCCGGATCCGTTTACCAAAAATGTTGACCGAAGTCAACCATATCAATATTAATATCATTTTTATCCAAATTTCTCATAGAATTCATATTTTCTATCACAAAATCTTTCCGGCTACATGCTCGGATTGTGCACGTAAATCGAGGCAACATAGAATGAGGTTTTCAAGGCCTCAGAAGCTCGAAATGATTAATTAAATAAGTGATGACCCTTTGGGTCGTCACAATCTCCACCTCTAAAACAACCGTTCGTCCTCGAACGGACAAAAGAAAGAAGTACCCGAGTCAGGAAACAAGTGTGGGTAGCGGCTCCGCATATCAGACTCGGACTCCCAGGTCGATGCCTCAGGAGGCTGACCTCTCCACTGAACACGCACAGAAGGATAACTCTTCGACCTCAACTGTCGAACCTGCCGGTCTAGAATAGCCACCGGCTCCTCCTCGTATGATAGATCATTGTCCAATTGGACAGTACTGAAGTCTAACACATGTGTGGGATCGCCGTGGTATCTCCGAAGCATAGATACATGAAAAACTGGATGCACAGCTGATAAGCTAGGCGACAGAGCTAGTCTGTAAGCCACCCCTCCCACTCGTCTAGAATCTCAAATGGACCAATATACCTAGGGCTGAGCTTGCCCTTCTTCCCAAACCTCATCACGCCCTTCATAGGCGACACCCGGAGCAATACTCGTTCACCAACCATGAAATCTACATCTCGAACCTTACGATCCGCATAAGTCTTCTGCTTGGACTGAGCTGAACGCAATCTCTCCTGAATAGTCTTGACCTTATCCAAGGCCTCCCGAACTAAGTCTGTACCCAACAACCGAGCCTCTCTCGGTTCAAACCATCCGACCGGTGATCGACATCGCCTACCATACAACGCCTCATACGGAGCCATCCGGATGCTAGATTGGTAACTGGTTATTGTAGGCGAACTCTGCTAATGGTAGAAACCGATCCCACGAGCCTCCGAAATCAATAACACAGTGCTCGAAGCATGTCCTCGAGAATCCGAATAGTCCTCTCGGACCGGCCATCCGTCCGAGGATGAAATGCCGTACTCAACCGAACCTGGGGTGCCTAACTCCCGCCGGACCGCTCTCCAGGAACCGCGAGGTAAACCGCGTTCCCCGATCAGAGATAATAGATACCGGCACCCCATGGAGACGAACAATCTCCCTAATGTAAACCTCCGCTAACCTCTCCGACGAGTAGGAGACAGACATTGGAATAAAGTGTGCTGATTTGGTCAACCTATCAACAATGACCCAAATAGCATCAAATTTCCTCCGAGTCAAAGGAAGTCCAGTAACGAAGTCCATAGTGATCCGCTCCCATTTCCACTCGGGAATTTCAATCCTCTGGAACACACCACCAGGTCTCTGGTGTTCATATTTCACCTGCTGACAATTTAGACACCGAGCGACATACCCAACGATATCTTTCTTCATTCTGCGCCACCAATAGTGTTGCCGTAAGTCCTGGTACATCTTCGCGGCGCCTGGGTGAATAGAATACCGCGAACTGTGGGCCTCTGCTAAGATCAACTCTCGAATCCCTTCGACATTGGGTACACAAACTCGACCCTGCAATTTCAATACCCCATCATCATCTAGGTTTACCTGTGTGGCACCTCCCCGCTGTACTGTATCTCTCAACTCACGCAAATGAGGATCATCAAATTGCCTCTCACGGATACGCTCTAATAAAAGAAGAACGAGCGACCGTGCAGGCTAACACTCTGCTAGGCTCAGAAATGTCTAATCTCACGAACCGATTGGCTAAGGCCTGGACATCTAGAGCTAATGGTCTCTGATTGACCGGAATATATGCAAGACTACCCATGCTGGCATACTTTCTACTCAATGCATCGGCCACCACATTGGCCTTACCCGGGTGATATAATATAGTAACATCATAGTCTTTTAGCAACTCTAACCATCTCCGCTGTCGTAGATTCAACTCCTTCTGTTTGAACAAGTACCGTAGGCTTTTGTGATCAGTGTACACCTCACATGTCACACCATATAGATAATGCCTCCAGATCTTTAAGGCATGAACCACTGCTGCTAACTCAAGATCATGAACCGGATAATTCTTCTCATGTATCTTTAATTGCCTCGAAGCATAAGCGATAACCTTACCATCCTGCATCAATACCGCTCCAAGCCCCGTACGAGATGCGTCACAATAAACTGTATAAGGCCCTGCACCCGTAGGTAGTATCAACAGTGGCGCGGTGGTCAAGGCCGTCTTGAGCTTCGAAAGCTCGCCTCACACTCCTCTCGACCACCGAAACTGGACACCCTTCCGGGTCAACCTGGGTCATCGGGCCGCAATAGAAGAAACCCTCTACAAATCGACGGTAGTAACCTCGCTAATCCCAAGAAACTCCGGATCTCGCTCACTGAAGCTGGTCGAGGCCAATTCTGGATCGCCTCAATCTTCTTTGGGTCTACCTAAATACCTTCCACCGATACAATGTGACCCAGGAAATGCTACCGAACTCAGCCCGAACTCACATTTAGAAAATTTGGCATATAGCCGATTATCTTTCAGAGTCTGAAGAACCACTCTGAGGTGCTGGCTCGTGCTCTTCCTGGCTGCGGGAGTATACCAGGATGTCGTCTATAAAGACTATCACGAACAGAACTAAGTAAGGCCTGAATACTCGATTCATCAACTCCATGAATGCTGCCGGGGCATTGGACAACCCGAAGGACATGACCAAGAACTCATAATGCCCATATCTAGAGCGAAAGGTCGTCTTAGGAATGTCAGCCGCCCTGATCTTCAGCTGATGGTAGCCTGACCTCAAGTCTATCTTAGAGAATACCCTCGCTCCCCGGAGCTGGTCAAACAAATCATCAATCCTCGGCAGTGGATATTTATTTTTGATAGTCACCTTGTTTAACTGCCGGTAATCAATACACATCCGCATCGAGCCATCTTTCTTCTTTACAAATAATACAGGTGCTCCCCAGGGGGAAACACTAGGCCTGATAAAGCCCTTCTCAAGAAGGTCTTGCAACTGATCTTTCAACTCCTTTAACTCCGGCGGAGCCATACGATAGGGTGGAATAGAGATGGGCTGAGTGCCCGGTGCCAAATCAATACAGAAATCAATATCCTCGTCGGGTGGCATGCCCGGCAGGTCTGAAGGGAAAACCTCAGGAAAGTTCCGTACAATAGGGACCGATTCAATAGAAGGAACTTCTGCGCTGGAATCACGAACATAAGCCAGATAAGCTAGACACCCCTTCTCGACCATACGTCGAGCCTTAACATAGGAAATGACAGTGCGAACGGAGTGGCTTGAGGTACCTTTCCACTCTAGTCGGGGTGATTCCGGCAAGGCTAAGGTCACCGTCTTAGCATGGCAATCAAGAATAGCATGGTATGGGGACAACCAGTCCATCCCCAATATGACATCAAAATCTACCATATCCAAAAGCAACAGATCAACAAGGGTCTCAAGACCCCCAAATATAACTACGCACGAACGATGCACCCGATCGACTACAATAGAGTCACCCACTGGCGTAGCCACATAAACTGGAATATCCAGAGCATAGCTGGGCACAACCAAATACGGTGCGAAGTAGGAAGACACATAGGAATATGTAGATCCAGGGTCAAATAATACCGAAGCACCTCTGCCACACACAAGAATAGTACCTGTAATCACAGCATCTGATGCCTCTGCCTTTGGCCTGGCTGGTAAAGCATAGAATCGGGGATCTGCACCTCCCCTCTGAGCTGCGTCTCTGGGACGACCATCAACTGGCTGACCTCTACCTCTCGCTGGACGGTATCCACCTCTACGGTCTCGACCTCCACCTCTATAATCTCTACCCCCGCCTCTGGCTGGCTGGGCAGGCTGAGGGTCAGCTGGGGCCTGAATCATAGGACGAGGACCTCGCTGCTGAGAGTTGCCCGCTGCTAGAGGGCAATTCCTGATAAAATGACCCGGGTCACCACAACCGTAGCAACTCTTAGACTGATAGGGCTGCTGGCCCTGACGACCTGAATGGCCTCCACGAACACTCTGAAGAGGCTGAGCATTAATAGGAGACTGGTCTGAATAATGCCCCCGAACACCACGATCACCTGGTCCACCCCGTGAAGCCCGAAGGGCGGAATGAAAAGGCCCGGAGGACCGGCCTCTATCAAAGGATTCTCTGCTACCAGAGGAAGAAGCACCAAACCTACCCGAATGACGAGGCCTCTTATCCGAAGAATAACCGCCTCCCCTAGCAAGAGCCATCTCAACTCTGCGTGCTGCATTGGCTGCCTCCTGAAATGATATGTCACCCCCCACGCCCATAGCCATCTGGAGTCTAATCGGATGATTAAGCCCATCTATAAACTTGCGGACCCTCTCCCGCTCAGTGGGAAGTATCACCACTGCATGACGAGCCAAGTCGATAAATCTCGTCTCATACTGTGTAACTGTCATAGTGCCCTGATGGAGGCGCTCAAACTGCCTCCGAAGTACATCCCTCTGAGTAGCAAGGAGAAACTTCTCCATAAATAGTTCCGCAAACTGGTCCCATGATAAAGCTGGGGACCCTGCTGGTCGAGTCAAGCAATAATCTCTCCACCAAGTCTTGGCGGATCCTGCAAGTCTGAAGGTACAGAAGTCAACTCCGTTTGTCTCCACGATCCCCATAGTCTTGAGAATCTCATGGCAACCGAATAAAAAGTCCTGAGGATCCTCTGATGCGGCTCCACTGAATGTAGTGGTAAATAGCTTGGAGAACCGATCAAGCCTCCATAACGAATCGGAAGTCATGGCCGCTCCATCACCGGCATGAGCTGTGGTACCTGACTGAGTGGCCACAGCTGGCTGAACCACTGGTGCCTGAGGCTGAGGAGCTACTGGCTCCGGAGTACGAGCAATAGGAGTCTGGGCCCCTCCTCCAGCCTGAGAAGCGGCTGGTGCAACTGATAATAAGCCCGCTCTAGCAATGCTGTCCATAAACCCTGCTATTCTGACCAAAGCATCCCGAGATCCGGGGTAAATAAAGCCTCTTCTGGGACCTGAGCTGGGCCCACTGGAGCTGCTGGGACTGGAACCTCCTCGTCAATCTCAATATGAGGCTCCACCTCCGGGGTAGCTGCCTGGGGCTGAGCTCTACCCCTACCACGGCCTCTGATACGGCCTTGGCCCCTGCCCCTCACGGGAGCTGCCTGGGGCTCGGGCTGCTGGTCAGCGGACGAAGAAGCGCGTGTCCTCACCATCTGCGAAAGGACAGAATAGAAATCCAATCAGCAATTGAGGAACAAGTCGCACGACAAGAAAGAACAAATGAGAGACTCTTTCCTAACTCAATAGACTCTGGAGGACAAGTACAGAACGTCTCCGTACTTACCTCTCAAACTCTACTAAGCTTGTTCGTGAGTGGTGAGACCTATGTAACCTAGAGCTCTGATACCAACTTGTCACGACCCGGATTTTCCCCCAACATCGGGATCGTGATGGCGCCTACTCGTGATAGCTAGGCAAGCCACTTTACTCACACTATCCTGTTTTTAGCAATACTTCATACTTAAATAAATGCAGAATACTTTATCAAAATGGAAATAACAATTCACAAGTGAAAATCATACTGAAATCCTCTACCCAAGACGTGGAGTCACCAACTCACAAACTACTACGGAATACTACACATAAAAGTCTGAAAGAAATACAACTCAATCCTGTTTGTCTCGGAACAAAGAGACTCCAGTTAATAACATAAACAAAGAGAGAGACGCCGGGCCTGCGGACGTCTGCAAGCTACCTCGGTCTCAAATGTGATCAACTCCCACGCAATCTATTTACTGCTGCCGCTGCTCCTGATCGTAACCTGGACCTGTGCAAAAACGCACAGAAGTGTAGCATCAGCACAACCGACCCCATGTGCTGGTAAGTGCCTGGCCTATCCCCGCGAAGTAGTGACAAGCCTAGGACCAGACACTCACATAAACCTGTGCAATTCAATATATATATACGATGTGTACCACAAAATAACAAGAAATGATCAAGTATTAACACAATAAGGAATATCTTAAAGAATTCAACAATTAACCACAGTTAATAAATTCACAAGGAAAAACAAAGTATAATGTAAACACAAGTAATATCAATTCAAGAAATAGCAAGCAGTTGCACGGCATCACCCTTCGTGCTTTTACTCTCATCCTTACCAAGTAAACAAATAAAGTACACGGCATCACCCTTCGTGCTTTTACTCTCATCCTCACATCCATAGTACGGCATGATCCTTCGTACATGGTTCAATAACAGGCACGGCATGATCCTTCGTGCATAATCAATAAATAAACATGGCACGGCATTAACCTTCGTGCATAAATAAATAAACATGGAACGGCATCACCCTTCGTGCATTATCACTCTTCCTCACCCAAATAACAATCACAGTTAAGGGCAAAGAAAGAAACAATAATTCATAAACCGCCCCATCAAGGGCAATCAATAATTATCTTCACAACAAGTCCCAACAAGGGAGAACAATAACAATTCATCCGTAATATATCTCAAAATAATCATTTTCCAACGACTCACGGTCATACTAGACGCCAGTGTATGGATGCTCGTCACCACAGCCCATACACCGCACTCGATCACATAACACATAACACATAATCCTATTCCCTCAAGCTAGGATAGAACAAACACTTACCTCGAATGCTTATGAACAATTCAATCCGTGGAAATGTCTTTTTCTTTCAACTTGGCTCCAATCCAACCGTATATATACACAATTGATTTAATATCATCAATTCTACTCAACAAACTAATTCTTAAGACCAATTACAACTTTTACAACATTCTGCCCGGAATAGTGAATTTCAACCCCGGGCCCACATGGTCGGAACTCAGTGTTAGGACCAAAATCCGGTTACCCATCCCCCACGAGTTCATGTATATGATTTGTTTCAAAATCGGACCTCAATTCAAGGTCCAATTCCCCAATTTATGAAAAACCCTATTTTCTAACAAAAACAAGAATTCTACCATGAAAATCATTGATTTCTTATGAAAAACATGTTTAATGATGTTAGGAATTGAAAGAATTAAGTAAAAAGTGACTTACAATCGTTTTGATGAAGAAGAAATCCTTGAAGAATCGCAAACGGGTGTTTTGGTTTTGTAAAATGTGAAGAAATGACTGAAATTCGTGTTTTTCAGGTCTCTGTGTTCGCATTTGCGAACATGGGTTCGCAATTGCGAACCCCGACCAATTTCTGGAGTTTGAAAATTAAGCTAAGGGTGGGAAGTTCGCATTTGCGAACATAAGTTCGCATTTACGAACACTGGCAGTCAAAGGGATGTTCGCATTTGCGAACCAGTGTTCGCATTTGCGAACACATGCTGTATAAGGCAGTGTTCGCATTTGCGAACAATGGTTCGCATTTGCGAACCAAGGCAGTATGGGATATGTTCGCATTTGCGAACTATTGTTCGCATTTGCGAACATAGGCAGCACTGGGGACCTTCGCAAATGCGAACAATTGTTCGCATTTGCGAACAAGGCTGGCTTCGCATTTGCGATCAAGGTTCGCATTTGCGAGCCTTGCCTTACATTGTCCCCTTCGCAATTGCGAGAAATTCTTCGCAATTGCGAAGCCAACAGCTGGGTGAAAAAAACCAGCAGTTCAAAATTCAGAATTTCATCCAACGGCCTATCAAATCTTTACCCGAGCCCCCCGGGCTCCAAACCGAACATGTACACAACCTCAAAAACACATTATGGACTTGTTCGTGCGATCATATCGCCAATATCACTTCGTTTTAATCAAATCAAGCCTCAAACTCATGATTTTCATACTTTTGATTTTCAAAACTTCTTAACTTGGAACTCAAGGTCCAAAACATCTCAAACGACATCCAAATGTCACCAAACTTTACGGAAATCACATATATAATATTTAAGACTTGTACCGGGCGTCGGAACCAAAATACGAGCCCGATACCAAGGTCAATTAATTTATTTCCTTTAATAATTACATCAAAAACAATTTCACATAAAAATTCATAACTTGGGCTCTAGGCCTCAGAATTCGACTCCGGACGCATGTCCAAGTCCCATATTTTTCTACGGACCTCTCGGGACCATCCAATCTCGAGTCCGGATCCGTTTACCAAAAATGTTGACCGAAGTCAACCATATCAATATTAATATCATTTTTATCCAAATTTCTCATAGAATTCATATTTTCTATCACAAAATCTTTCCGGCTACATGCTCGGATTGTGCACGTAAATCGAGGCAACATAGAATGAGGTTTTCAAGGCCTCAGAAGCTCGAAATAATTAATTAAATAAGTGATGACCCTTTGGGTCGTCACAGTTTTGTAGCTTGGTATCTCAACTGGCAGCTGGTTAAGTACGAGCATCAGAGGTTGGACGATGTAATTCAGCGGATAATTATTCCTGAGTGGAAGTGCGAGAGGATTACTATGGATTTTGTGAGTGGTCTCCCTCTAACTTTGAAGAAGTTCTATCCAATTTAGGTGATTATGGATCGACTCACCAAGTCCGCACACTTCATTCCAGTATGACCTACTTATTCTTCGGAGTGGCTGGCAGGGATCTTTATCCGGGAGATTGTCTGATTGTATGGGGTTCCAGTGTCTACTATATCAGATAGGGGTACTCAGTTCACTTCTCAGTTCTGGAGGAAATTTCAGCAAGAGTATGGTACGCAGGTAGAGTTGAGCACAACATTCCATCCTCAGACGGACGGGCAGTATGAGCACACTATTAACATATTGGAGGACATGTTGCATGCATGTGTTATTGATTTTTGGGGTTCTTGGGATGAGTTTTTGCCTCTTGCAGAGTTTGCCTACAACAACAGTTATCAGTCAAGCATTCAGATGGCTCCGTATAAGGCATTGTATGGGAGGCAGTGTAGATCTCCTGTTGGATGGTTCGAGCCCGGAAAGGGTAGGTTATTGGGGATAGAGATAGTTCAGGATGCCTTAGTGAAGGTGAAGCTGATTCAGGGGAGGCTTTATACAGCACAGTCACATCAGAAGAGTTATGCGGACCGAAAGGTTCGGGATGTGTCCTATATGATAGGTGAGAAGGTCTTACTGAAGGTTTTGCCCATGAAGGGTGTTATGTGGTTTGGGAATAAAGGGAAGCTAAGTCCGTGGTTCATTGGGCCTTTTGAGGTACTTAGGAGGATTGGGGAGGTGGCTTATGAGCTTTCTTTGACCCCTAGCTTGTCGAGCGTGCATCTGGTATTTCATGTATCTATGCTCCGAAAGTATGTTGGGGACCCGTCTCATGTATTGGACTTCAGAACTGTTCACTTGGATGATTATTTGACCTATGCTGTGGAGCGAGTGGCTATTTTTGGTCGTCAGGTTCGAAAGTTGAGATCAAAGAATATAGCTTTAGTAAAGGTGCAGTGGAGAGGTCGGCCCATGAAGGAGGCTACTTGGGAGACCGAGTAGGAGATGTGGAGTAGATATCCTCACCTGTTTATGGCTCTAGGTGTGTTTCTTGACCCGCTCGAGGATGAGCTTTTGTTTTAGTTAGGGAGGATGTGATGACCCGACCCATCATCATGCGAGTTGCCGCCCCATTTCCCCAATCTTATGTTTCTCTATGCTTCATTATTGGTATTTGAGGTGATCGAGTCGAACTGGATTTGTTTTAGATAGAAATGAAACACTTAGTCTCTTTAATGAAGGCTTATTTTAGAAAAGTCAACCGGATGTTGACTATTGAGTTAGAGGGCTCGGATGTGATTTCCGGTGATTCAGTTAGCTTCGAGGGATTATTTGTGGCTTAGAAGTGTGATCAGAATGGATTTGGGAGGTTCGGAGTAGATTTAGGCTTGAATTTGCGAAGTTAGTATTTTGGCGAAGTTAGTATTTTGGCAAAGTTAGTATTTTGGCGAATTCTGGTTGGTAGGTTAGATTTTGATCTGGGGCGTCCGAATGAAATTTCGAGAGTTGTAGTAGCTTTGTTAGGTGATTTTGGATGTGTGTGCAAAATTTCAGATCACTCAGAGATGTTTTGGTCGAGTTTTTGATCAAATGCATATTTTGGAAGTTTTTAAGAAACTTAGGCTTGAATCCGATGTAATTTGATGGTTTTGGTGTTGTTGGTGGTGTTTTGATGATTGGGACAAGTTTGAATGGTTTTTTATGATAGGTTGGCACTTTTGGTTGAGGTCCCGGAGGCCTCGGGGTGATTTCGGATGGTCAATCGGACCAATCTTTGTTTTTGAAAGTTGCAGGTTTCAGCTGAGTGTTGCAGAACATTTTTGTTCTCCGCAATTGCAGGAGGACAATTGCGATCCAATAGAAGGTTTTGGGAGGCTATTATGATTGCTCAATGCAATCACAGAATAGAGTACACGATCGCATAGGTTGAGGAGGTTGTTCATTGCGATCACATAGGTTAAGGAGGTTGTTCATTGCGATCACATTGTGTTAAATGGACCCAAGGTCCAGAGGGGTACTTTGTTCAATGCGATCGCAAAGTAGGGTATGCGATCACATAGGTTTGATTGGAAAACTAGTGCAATCGCAGTAAAGGGGTCTTGTTCGCAAAAGTCATTTGGGAGGCTTGGGAATGTTGTGCTATGCGATCGCAGAGGCTTGGATGCGATCACATAGAGTAAAATCTGGGCTGACAGAAGGAATTTATTAAACATTTCATCCGCGAACCAAGTCCCATTTCCTCCATTTTTGAGTAACCTTGTGAGCTTTTGACGAGGATTAAAAAGGGTTTTGACTGGGAATCGATTGGAGGTGAGTCCTATGGCCTAGAAACGTCATTTAATTGTAGATTCAACGTCTAAATTCATGGAAATTTGATTAAAAAGGGAAGAATTAGGGCTTGACTTTTTGAATGAAACTTTGGGGGTGTGAGGGATAATTTGAGCTTGGATTTTGGTAAATTTAATATGTATAGACTCATGGTGAGATAAGAAATCCGGTGATGTGAATTTTCTGATTTTTTGAGAAGTGGGCCCGAGGCTCGTGTTTTGCCAATTTCGTGATTTTTGATATTTTTTAGTCTTTTAAATTGGGTTTTGTTCCCTTGGCATATTATAACGTATTCCTTCTGGTTTTGATCAGATTCGACACTAAAGGAGGTTGATTTGCGAGGCAAGGGCAAATCGATCTAGGATTAGTAATGGTTATTAATGATTTTCTAAGGGTTTGAAACCTCAGATTCGCACAACGTGGTGCTATGTTGAGATGAGACACACATTGTATGATTAGCGTGAGGTCTGTTACTACTGGGGATTTGGACTTGGTCCATCCTGTTTGATGAATCTACTATACTTTTGAGTGAGACTTAATTAATATCATTATATTCTGGGCTAGTTGCCATGTTCGGGGCATTGTGCCGATCATTAGAACCCTTAGGGGGCATATGTACTGGTTGACCTCACTTTACTTGTCAAAATCATATCCTCAGTCATGTTCTTAACTGATAAACATAATATGAACCGACTTTATAAATTGGTAAATCCTAATGAGAATAACTTGTGGGTTGGGAATCCTGTCTTAGCTGAGTGTGCCCGAGAAGCCAAGTCTGTGTTGACTGAGAGGGGTTGAGGACCCCCATAGTGAGGGTATTTTATATATATGGATAAGACTGCACGCCACAGTAGTATATTATATAGATCAGACTGTATGCCTCAGTAGTATATTATATGGATCGGACTGCACGCATTAGTAGTATAGTGCTTGGGCTGAAGGAGCCCCTCCGGAGTCTGCACACCCCCAGTAAGCACAGTCGACTATTATTATTGGATCGGGCGGCACGCCGCCGCAATGTATATGGATCAGGCTGCATGCCGCAATAGTATACAGTGCAGATCGGGCTACACGTCGCAACGGTATAATTAAACTACCGGTAATTTAGAGGAGCAAATGAATTGTGTACTAGTTTGAGGGATATTCACCTGACTTTTTCATTTAGCTGTTGTTTAATGTACTTACTATTTTTATATAGAATTGCGTAGTTTTTTTTACGAGTTTTCTTTCCGTCATTCATTATTTATTGCTTTTACTCACTAAGTCGGAGTACTCACTTTACTCTGTTTACACCATGTGTGAAGATACATGTATCCCAGAGGCATAGTTTGAGCTTTCTGCTGCTGTTCAACTTATTTCTGGAGTTATCGATGTAGCTGCATGGCGTCCGCAGGACCCAATTTCTTCGCTTATCCTCTTTATTTTACCGCATTCTAGACTATCTTGTGTATAGGCTGCTACTCAAATTTGTATTAGAGGCTTTCCACTCGTGACATCAGATCGGTAGGATTCGTATTGGCATTTTTTCCTTTGTTTTTGCACTGCTTTATCTACTGTTGTAGAGTTAAACTTATTTTAATCGGCATTTAATCCTGTTAATTTGTTATAAATTCTATAAAAGAGATTGAAGGTGTCAGAATAGTCAGGCTTACCTAGCATTGTGTTGAGCGCCATCACGATCGAGTTTGGGGTCGTGAAACTGCGGCAACGTAAGTTTGTAAGCCACCTCTCCCACTCGATCAAGAATCTCAAAAGTACCAATAAATCTAGGGCTTAGCTTGCCATTCTTCCCAAATCTCATCACGCCCTTCATATGTGACACCCAAAGCAACACCCACTCACCGACCATGAATGCCACATCACAAACTTTATGGTCGGGATAACTCTTTTGCATGGACTGAGCTGTACGAAGCCTATCCTGAATGATCTTAACCTTGTCCAAGGCATCATGTACTAGATCCGTACCCAACCACCGAGCCTCTCAAAGATCAAACCACCCAACCAGCAACTGACACCACATACCATATAAAGACTCATAAGGAGCCATCTGGATGCTCGATTAGTAATTGTTGTTGTAGGAAAACTCCGCTAAAGGCACAAACTGATCCTACAAGCCTCCAAAGACAATAACACAAGCTCGAAGCATATCCTCCAAAATTTAAATAGTACGCTCAGACTGCCTTTCCATCTGAAGATGAAATGTTGTGCTCAACTCAACCCGTGCGCCCAACTCACGCTGATTGCCCTCCAGAAGTGTGAGGTAAACGGCGTAACTCAGCCAAAAATGGTAGATACGGGCACACCATGAAGACGAACAATCTCCCGAATATAGTTCCCTGCCAACCGCTTAGAAGAATAGGAAACTGCCACATGAATGAAATATGTTGACGTTGTCACCCTATCAACAATAACCCACAATGCATTGAACATCTTCTGAATCTATGGGAGTCTAACAATGAATTCCATAGTGATCCGCTCCCACTTCCACTTAGGAATATTAAACCTCTAAAATAGACCATCAGGCCTGCGATGCTCGTACTTTATCTTTTGACAATTCAAATACCGAGCCACATATGCAACAATATCCTTCTTCATCCTCCTCCACCAATAATGCTGCTACAATCGATACTTTTTTGCGGCACCCGGATGAATAGAGTACCGGGAACTATTATCATCTTCTAGAATCAACTCTCTAAGTTAATCCACATTAGGCACATAAATCAACCCTACATCCTCAAAACTCCATCATCTCCCAATGTAACATGCTTAGCACCATCGTGCCGCATTGTGTCCCAAGGACACACAAATAAGGATCATCATACTGCCGATCTTGGATACGCTTAAATAATGAATAATGAGCGGTTGTGCAAGCCAACACATGGCTGGGCTCAAAAAATTCCAACCTCACGAACTGATTGGCGAAAGCCTAAACATCCAAAGCAAGCGGTCTCTCACCGACCAGAATATATGCAAGACTGCCTATATTGGCTAACTTTCTACTCAAAGCATCGACCACCACATTGGCCTTCCCCTGATGGTATTAGTTGGTGATATCATAGTCTTTCAATATCTCCAACCACCTTCTATACCTCAAATTTAGCTCCTTCTGCTTGATTTAATACTGTAGACTCTTGTGATCCGTGAACACCTCACATGACATGCCATATAAATAGTGCCTCCAAATCTTCAGCATGTGAACAATGGCTGCTAACTCAAAATCATGAACTGGATAATTCTTCTTATGAATCTTCAATAGGCGAAGCATAAGCAATGACCTTACCATCCTACATCAACACCGCACCAAGTCTAATACGAGATGCGTTACAATAAACTATATATGTCCCTGAACCTATAGGTAATACCAACACTGTACTGTAGTCAAAGCTGTCTTGAGCTTCTGAAAGCTAGCCTCACACTCGTTCGGCCACTTGAACTGGGCACCCTTCTGGGTCAACCTAGTCATCGGGCCTGCTGTTGATACCCAAATTTTTCCTTTATATTTTTTTATATTAAAAATACCTTGAAAATAACATACCTATGCATATATAAGCGTACCCAAGTGTTTTAGTATTTTTCCTAATTTTTAATGATTTTAAGAATCAATTTATTGTCAATTTTTACAATACAAAAATATAATAATTGTTCCCAAGATTATCATTTTGGTGAATAACTTATTTTATTCTCATATTTATACAAAAATATAGTTAAGGTAATTTTACATATTTTTACGAATTTATTTGGCATTTTTAAAGATAAATTGCATATAATTACAATTTTAGCCTACTTAAAGATTAATAGCATTTATTTATTATAAAATTGGTCACAATATTTTTAAATTTATATATTATTAATTAGTTCAGTACTTTTAAAATTATTTTCACTATTTTTACAGAATAAAGGAAATAATTGGCCATTTAACATTTAGCCTCCCTTTATTTCAATTAGAGCCTCTTTTGCATTTCAATTTTAACCTTAAATTTACCCAATTATGCCCCTATTTGGACCATCCCAATTTCATTTCAACCCGGTCCCCCGACCCAATTTAAATTCGTCTTTTTCCTATCTTTGATCCAGGCCATTGATAATTTTTATCAACGACCATAAACCCCCTTACCTTTTTTAACCCTGAACAACCTACCCTAATCCCTCAATTCACTCTGATAGCCGCCTTTGAAACCTTTTGTCTCTCAGACTCTCTCAAAACTCTTCGGAACCTTACCCTCCTCCTACTTTATTTCACCGAATTTTCATCGAAATCTATGACTTCTCAGGCCATGGACGGTCTATACTCACCAACCTCTACCATTAAACTATGTTTGTTCGAAGCTTCGAGACCTGACCTCGACATTTATATTTAAGATCTTTGGTTCTATGGCCCCTCCGGCCTTTTCTCCGGCATATTCAAGATTCAGAAGCCAGATTCCTAACCTCTCTATCTCGGGATCTAATTCTTCTTCCAGGAATCACATTTCTAAGGTTTCTCTAAAACCCTAGGCTATCCGAGGTTCTTTCTCTGTTGTTGGCTTAGATCTATGCAGTATCTATGTTTTACTTGACATTTAAATTGTTTTCCCCAATTTTTTTTTAAATCATTTGTCTTCTATTTAGGGTTTCCGTAAGGATTTTTTAACGTATGTTTGTCTATATCATGCTCGTCTGATTTCCTTATACTACGCATATACTAACTTTCTACTTTTCTTTTTCTACTATACATGTTACTCCTATGCTCACAGGTTATCCTTGTTATGTTTTCCTACTCTTTACTATATATGTTTACCGTTGAGTTCTGATTTTGTTTTACTAAATTTTGTTCGTGTTTTTGCTAAACATGTTTCATCTACTTTTGTTTAAGTTTGTATAATCTATTTCTTCTGAATTTGTTTAAGTTCTGAGTTTTCTCAAATATGTTCTTCATGATCTTGAATTAGCTTTCTTTCTTTGTATCATGTCTGTTGTTTCTCATCAGTCTTTAACGGAGATCTCTGAGTCTATTTTAATGGCTCGCCTTCTCATCTCTATGTCTGATACGATTTGAAACCCCAGTATTTAGTGTTTCCTTTGGAAATTTTGATTTTAGGGTTTCACTTTGGGACCCTGGACTCTCAGACTCATTGTGAGTCTGCAAATTGGACTTGTACCCCTTCTTGCTTATCATTCTGAACCTTTCAATATTAGACTATTTTTCTATGTAACATGAAGACGCTTTTCTTTGATTTCTCTACTTTATATATGAGAAGCTCTTCTTTCAGAAAAGAGTTTTTTTGCCAACTACTAATTGATTCTGAATTCCTTTAATGGGGTTTACTTGACTGTTACTGATTTCCTTTAAATTAAACCTTTGTTTACCCCTTTCCCAACCTGGTCCATTCTAGTAAAAGCCTGCATCTTTGATTTTATTGGCTATTTGATTGATTCGCTTTCCTTATTTTTCACAAATCGTGCACCATTGGACTTTTGCCTTAAATAACTTTACTTCTTGGGAAATATTTCTGATTAACTCTTTCCTCAATTGTCTTTTACCCGTTGGGAATTAGAATCCTTTAATTAAAGAGAGATTGATTTCAATGTTATTTCCCTACCTTTTCTTACTTGTTTTCTGCACTGTAAAAGGGGCACGACCCTTCTGCACTTACACACCTTGAACCTTCAGTTCAACACTTTCAACTTATACTACTTACAATACAATACTTCTTTGAGTTTAATCCTCGAGCACAGATTACTCACTTGCAATTTCAATACTCTACTCCCTTCTAAGATCTTCTGAAACCATTTGCTTGCAACTTGGCTTCTCAAGACTACTATTTTACTTGTCTGTTTTTCCTGAAACTGGTATGTTCTATCTTCCTCAACCCCTATATGTTTATTTACAGTTTCAATATTCTTGTTTACTTTGTTGTTCATGTTATGTAATTGAATATGCCACTCTCTCTTTGCATATGCTTATTGTTATGAATTCCCATATGCCTATTACCTTCTATGTGCTTTAGTTAAGGCTCTTATTACCTTCTATATGGTTGAGTTAAGGCTCATGGCCTGGCATTATCCATATTGCTGCCCAGGACTGAACCTGATCCTCAATAGATCCTAACTCCCAATTTTAACTAACAGGCTGGTCAGGGGTGTGACAGCCGTCCTAATTGTTGGGAATGACCACCAGCCTGCCATGGCCTTCCCTAATTCCCCTCTATGAACTCAAACTTATTCTTAGACTTTATGTTTTGCCCCTCCCTATGAGCCTTGCTTTGGGACCTTGAGTTCCCTCTGAACTTGGACATTCGAGAGATGGCTCTTCCACACTGCACTATAATCTAATTTTGTAATGTATTTGGGGTGAAAGCACTGTGAGTCCCCTTGAATCTCTTGGGAACTTTGACACATCTCAAAAAAGAGAAAAGCTTTGGAAATCTGATCATGGAAGTTGGTTTATCTCATATTGTTAGACCTTGAGTCTGAACTAGGCTGTTCGGTTGTAGCTTAATTTTGGTTCATTTTGGTCTGTAATATCTTGTAATAGCTTATGGGGTTCTTGTAAAAAGGGGTTGGTCACTTGTGTATGCATATGGGTAGAGATCATGCTTATAGAAATTACTATTCTGCACTTATACATTCATTAGAAATCTTGCCTATATGTTATTGCATCAATACATATAGAGATCTTGCCGATAACTTCTGCATTTATGCATATCATATAGGAATCCTGCCTATAAATTCTGCACTCATACTTCTCGTGTAGAAATCCTGCCTATAAGTTGCTTCGTTACTACATTAGAAATCCTCCCCATAAGTTGATACATTATTACATTATAAATCTTGCCTATAAGTTATTGCATCAATACATATAGAGACCATTCCTATAAGTTTCTGCATATAGAAATCATGATTATACATTTTTTGTACTTCTACATATACATCAATCATTAGGCAAACAGTCTCTAGGCTTAAATAATATCAAGTTGCATCCTAGATACCATGCCTATAGGGTTCTTGCATCTCGATAATTATTTTAAAATGAATAATGCTTAGAAATCTTGCCTATAGGAGCAGCTCTTTGAATCTGGTTCGTCTATTTCATCTATAAGTCTAGAATCAGTAGCACCGTTATTTAACATTTGTAGAATGTCACGCCCCAAACCTAAGCCTGGACGTACACGACACCCGGTGCCTGACTACATGTGACTGAGCGAACCAACTAGCTGGCTGAATCATTATGTGATATCATAACATACTGAATGCTGAAGATAAACTAACACATGCTGATATACTAAAATTCTGGATGGTATAAATCAAAGTGCGGAAAAACCAATACAATTCTGAAACATATTTATAGTCAACACAACTTAATATGAAAAGCCTACGACTCTATCTAGCTATTACTGTAGTCAATGAAGCCTCTAATAAAGTATTGAAAACACTGACTGTCTGAAAATACTGAAGACTATAATAATGACAATGCCCCGAAAAACTGGGGATCGCTAAATAGCTGGTACGAGAATCCTAGCGCTTGGAATCATCAACATGTAAATCATTACCTGCATTGTGAGATGCAGGCCCCGGGCAGAAGGGACGTTAGTACATTTGAATTGTACTGGTATGTAAAGTAACTGAAAGAAAGAATTACAAATGCTGAAACTCAAACTGAGCAGATAACCGATAACTTATAATTGATAACTATAACTATTGAAACAAAAACTTAAACGACAACTGATAGCTGATAACTAATAACTGATAACTGAAATGATAGCTGAGCCGATTACTGATAACTAAAATGATAACATAACTGAACCAAACAAAGGAAGGATATGAATACTCCCTCTTCTGAATGATGAACAACATGTTTATCTGAATAAGCTACGGCCTCGGGCACAATATATATGTGCACAAGCTATGGCCTCAGGCCCAAGTATATGTATAAATAACTACGGCCTCAGGCCCAAAAATGCATAAAGCATAAACAATGGCCTCAGGCCCAAAAATGCATAAAGCATAAATAACGGCCTCAGGCCCAAACATGCATAAAGCATGAACTACGTCCTCAGGCCAAAATACTGGTGTTCAACATTCAGGAATATAAATCAGAAACTGAGAATCATACTGCAATACATGATAGTGAAATACTGAATCACATTGAGTTACATGATACTCGAATACTGAAATTTCAATTGTATATGGCATACTGTGTAATCTATACTAAGACTCTGGGGCATCAAACCCAAGTCTATATTGAATATGCACTGACCTCACAATGTTCAAAATGAAAGTCATGAACGAGTTATGAAGCTAGAGAATAGAAGTTCTACAACTATTCAAGGAACTAGGCTTAAATATATTTCTGAGGCAATTGATACGTCATAAAATAGGAGAATAATTAAAATTTTCAAACATAGAGGGTTAGCCTCACATATCTCAATTTTGCCCTTTAGTTCTACTACAGTGATAAACACTACTAAGAACCTTCAATCTACAATAGCAATATCCATTGGAACCATTATTAGTAACAAATTCCATAACTTAAGCCATTTATGCATATTATCAAATTCCTTGTAGGCATAAATCCCTAAATCTCATCACCATATAATTAGTTCATTCAAGTATCACCATTCACCAAATTTATCACCAACAATTTATCCCACCATATTGACTAACCAATTTATAACTTCCGACATCATATGTATGACAATCTATCTACACCTAACCAACAAAATTCCATCAAATAATCACCTTCCAATCTCTACACTAGTTATGTATTTATATTGGAAACTTATGGCTTATAATCACCACACCAAGAGTGCCAATACTTAATTCACACTCATATACCTATAATAAATTCATACTTGTAAGTCTAAGGGTGTAGGATTACCTTTTGGAAGAAATCTTGCAAAATCCTCCTTTGAGTTCTTGAAGGAATTTCTTGAAGATCTATGTGTTTTATGAGTAGATTTCATCAATACTAGTGTAAGAATGATGGAATTTCACACCAATATAATGGAGATTGCTTACCTTGAAGATTTGAGGGGTTGGAGGTCTTGAGAGAGTGGGAGAAGACTCCAAAATTCGTCCAAAAGAAATATGAAAAAATGAACCCTAAAATTGGCTTAAAAGAGCTGGGGACTGGGGAGCGTCTATACTAGCGAAGTGTCCTCGCTTTGCTGTCCATTGCATTCAAGGGAAGACAAAAATCCGCGTCTACTTTGGTGAAGCGAGCTCGCTTCGCTGTCCGCCTTAATAACTGGGTGGTATGTCTTTAGTAATTTGGTCATAACGTCTTCCACAGAGATCTGTTCGGGCTTCATAATATATCGTTGGAAAGATATTTCAAAGTCATACAACTTTAATGCTTTGAATGTTCCCAAATTCCTTACGAATTTCCAATATACGCTGATGAAATACAGACCTTCTACAAACTTAGTCGATTTTGTCAAATCTTATGCACCTCGCTTTCAATATTGATTTTGAAACAACTATTTTCACCCATAATCATCTCGATTGGACTTCATATGTCAATAATATTACCTTAATACTCCTTTAACTCATTCATACCTCATCCGAATAAGCATGATGTTATATTATCTCTCCATTGGGATTATCCGTCCTCGAACGATTGTCCTGATTGTAACTTCTGCTAACTCCGGACCTTAAACGGGTCTGGTGAAAACATGGAATTTCATTTAAACTTGTACTAAACTGAATGAATACATGATTATTGAACTATTAATATATTGAACTCAATGACTGTTGCATTGACTGAATATCGGTCTGCCATGGATACATGAATACCAAACTAGCATGGACATTCGAATATTGAACTGACATGAATATTTTTGAATTGAACTAACATCAATATAAGCATACTAAGCTGGAATGAATATCTAAGTATTGGACTTATATGAGTAGCTGAGTACTGCACTGGCATGAGTATCTGAGTACTGAACTGACATGAGTATCTGAGTACTGAACTGACATGAGTGTTTGAGCGCTAACTTGAATGTTATAACATGACACGTTCAATACTGGTTGCAACACCACTACTTTTGATGGAAACTCCAACTCATAAGCTAATTGACCGTTCCTTCACAAGATTCTATATGGCCCAATATAGTAGGGACTATGCTTTCCCTTCTTCCGAAATCTCATAATGCCTTTCATAGGAGAAACTTTCAGAAGCACCCAATCATCAACTTGAAACTCTAAGTCTCTATGCCGCACACTCAAATAGGACTTTTAGTGACTTTGAGTTTTCTTTAAACGCTCTTGAATCAACTTAACTTTTTCCATTGCCTGATAGACTAAATTTGGTTCCAACAACTCCTCTTCACCAACTTTGGACCAACCAATTGGCAATCTACAACTTCGCCCATAAACATCATGCTTTCAATTCAAAATAAGGAGATAATCCTATTATAAGGTCTATATTTACCATTTTCACTAAAGGATGTGTGTGTTCTGAGATAAACACGTAGTTTTCTACTGCTCGACTTTCACTTGTTGACAATTCAGACACTTGGCACAAAGTTTGCAACCTTCTTTTTCATGTCGTTCCATCAATAAGTCTTGAGATTATGATACATCTTTGGGGAATCTGGATGGATAGAATACCTGGATTTATGGGCTATTAACATCTTCCTCCCTCACTAAGTCCATTTATGGTTGGAACACATAATCTATCGGGGTACCTCAAAGTACTATCATCTCCCCTTGTACAAAAGCCATAGGCTTGTGTTTTTGAATTCCTTTCTTCAGCTGCAATAAGTAGGGATCACCAAATCGTTTCTCCTTCACTTTGGCTACTTAGGAGGAACATGTCCTATTCTAGATAAAAACTCCACTATCTTTGGTGTTCGAAACTCAAACTCCAACATTGGATCAGCAATGAACTTCTTTCAACATAGTTTATTTGTCTACGTGATTCATGAGCTATACTTCCCACACTTGATTATCTTCCTAAGCACTTCTTGAAAACACTTATAGTCTTACTGTGAGCTAAGTCTCTGACCACTACTCGGAAGGGTCTCGTGCAATGGCATTGCCCACGTAATACATAACTGGGCATAATTTTATAGCTTTCTATGATCACTTTATCACCAATAACTAAGCTCAATGATCATTCTACTCACTTTGTGTTTATTACACATGCTAGTCTTATTCCTTATGGTAATTATACAATTTCCTTATTACCGAACTGATTTTCTTTTTTATATTCCATGCTAACTATTTTGGTTTCAATTCTCCAACTGGACTTACTGAAAATTTTCACATAACGAAAAGCTAATGTATACACAACTATCATACACAATTTTAATAATCTAACTCTGCTCACACTGTCAATCTTGGGGAGAGCTCTTTTCAATAATTCTTAAAGGCTATTCTTCTGTAATTGGCTCTCTTATTGCCTAGCTAATTTTTTTTCCACTATCGCTGTACTTCAACTCAAACTCTTTGGGTTCTAACACGTGTTTGGTATTTCAGGTTGTCATCCACTCACTAGAGTTATCCTGGCTTAGTAAATCAAATTGTACCTCTACTAGCTCTGTTGGAATTGCTAATCTATTATATCTACTCAAAACTTACTTAATATCCTTTTCCTAACCCCTACTAGCATCATATTAACTTCTCCTGCTTTGAATAACTAAGGTTAAGCATAAGGTTGCTCGTAATTTCTCTCATCATCTGACCATATTGTTTTGCCGTGCACTATTATTCTTTTGAACTATGCACATGGATCACACTTAGGGAAAGTTCATCTATCTTAAACAAAATTGGAATATCTAACCCCAAACTTTCTATACACTTCAAAATCACTTAAGACTATAAACCTCCGGCCTAAACACATAGTCACATCATGTAGAGAGGGAACTGTCATATCTTTTATGTCACAATAATAGCCACTTCGTATACAAATTCACTAACATGGTACTTTCCAGTTCTGATTTGAATAAATCTAACCAACTTAAAATTATTCCCTAAAATTCAATATCACCTGCTCTTGGTTCTCATTTCGTAAATCAAATTATTCTTAGCTATATTTCTCTTAGGTTATTTTCTGCCCAAAACTATATTGATCAATGCTATGCATGTTGTGGTTGAATTCTTAACATTTTACACTGTGAGGTTTGACATGCGGATACACTGCGATACACACCTGATAATCACTTCAGGCACCATCCGGTGAGTCTTGGTTCTTACTCCCTAAAACATACAAAGATCTTGCTATAATCACAGTTACTTACATTTTCTTTGAGCATCCATATGCATCACTGTAAGAAATTTTGATACACTAAAAGTTGGAGGTCTGGTAATTGAATAACAAACAACTGGCATACTGAATAATCATAAAACTGCTAACTGAAAGACTGCATAACTCGTAACTAAGTTAAACTGATAACCATAAAATATAATGACTGCTTTTAAACTTTCTACTAGGGTTATGCTCTAACCTGTACTATTATCCATTGCATCCCACTTTCAACATCTTCTCAAATCTCATTTGTTACCAACATGTACTCCATAGTAATATCACAATAGGAAAATCATCCTTTCTAGAACCTTAGACTTTTCTTGACTGCTGCTTGGGCATTCGATGTATGGAATTCGATAGGAAGAGAAGGTTAACTATCGCTCTAAGCTTCATGGAACGATCTAGAGTAGAAATAAGTGAGACAATCTTGAATTCCTGGTAGTTAACCATTTATATGAGTGGCCGACACACACATATAAAGGAAATTCTACTAGACATGGCTTCATAGACTCCCTAGAACTCTTGAACCTAGTGCTTTGATACCAAGCTTTGTCACGCCCTGAACCTGGGCCTGGACGTAACATGGCACTCGGTGCCTAACTACATGTGACCGAGCGAACCAACTGGTTGGCTGAATTAACATGTGATATCCTAACATACTGAATCCGGAAGATAAACTAACACATGCTGATATACTAAAAGTATGGATGGTATAAATCAAAGTGCAGAAAAACCAATACAATTTTGAAACATATTTATAGTAAACACAGCTTAATATGAAAAGCCTGCGACTATGTCTAGCTGCTACTCTAGTCTATGAAGCCTCTAATGAAGTACTGAAAATACTGACTGTCTAAAAATACTGAAGACTATAATATTGATAATGCCCCGAAAGAACTGGGGATCATGAAATAGCTGGTACGAGAATCCTAGCGCTCGGAATCATCAACTATAAATCATTACCTGCATTATGAGATGCAGGCCCCTGGCAGAAGGGATGTCAGTACATTTGAATTGTTTTGTTTTGTAAAGCAACTGAAAGAAAGAATTGTATATCTTGAAACTAAAACTAAGCTGATAATTGAGAACTGATTATTGATAATTAAAATGATAACTATTGAAACAAAAACTGAAATGACAACTGATAGCTGATAACTAAAATGACAGCTAATAACTAAAATAATAACTGATAACTAAAATGATAAATGATAACTGAATTGAACAAAGGAATGATATGAATACTCCCTCTTCTGAATGATGAACAACCTGTTTATATGAATAAGCTACGACCTCGGGCCCAATATATATGTGCACAAGCTATGGCCTCATGCCCAACTATACGTATAAATAACTATTGCCTCAGGCCCAAAAATGCATAAAGCATAAACTACGGCATCAGTCCCAAACATGTATAAAGCATAAACTACAGCCTCAAGCCCAAATATAGGTGTTCAACATTCAGGAATTTAAAATCAGAAAATGAGAATCATTCTACAGTACATGATATTGAAATACTGAATCACATTGAGTTACATGATACTGGAAAACTAGATCATACTGCGTTGCATAATACTGGAATACTAAATGGGACTAAACTGAGAAATGTATTCTTGAACTAATTATGAATACTGGAATTTCAATTGTATATGGCATACTATGCAATCTATACTAAGACTCGGGGGTATCAAAGCCAAGTCTATATTGAATACACACTGAGCTCACAATGTCCAAAATGAAAGTCATGAACGAGTTATGAAGCTAGAGAATAGAAGTTCTACAACTATTCAAGGAACTAGAATATATTTCTGAGGCAATTTATACGTCGTAAAAGAAATGTAGTGTGGGGAGAATCATTAAAATTCCCAAACATAGAGATTTAGTCTCACATACCTCAATTTCGCCCCTTAGTGCTATACAATGATCCACAATACTAAGAACCTTCAATATACAATAGCAATATCAAATGGAATCAATATTAGTAAGAAATTCCATAACTTAAGCCATTTATGCATATTATAAAACTCCTTGTAGGCATAAATCTATGAATCTCATCACCATATAATTAGTTCATTCAAGTATCACCATTCACCAACAATTTATCCCACCATCATGACTAACCATTTTATAACTTCCGACATCATATGTATGACAATTTATCTACATCCAACCAACAAAATTCCATCAAATAATCACCTTCTAATCTCTACACTTGTTATGTATTTATATTGGGAACTTATGGATTATATTTACCACACCAAGAGTCCCAATACTTAATTCACACTCATATACCCATAATAAATTCATACATGTAAGTCGAAGGGTGTAGGATTACCTTTTGGAAAAAATCTTGCAAAATCGTCCTTTGAGTTCTTGAAGCAATTTCTTGAAGATCTATGTGTTTTATAAGTAGATTTCATCAATACTAGTGTAGGAATGATGGAATTTCACATCAAGTTAATGGAGATTGCTTACCTTGAAGATGTGAGGGGTTGGAGGTCTTGAGAGGGTAGGAGAAGACCCCAAAATTCGTCCAAAAGAAATAGGGAAACATGAACCCTAAAAGTGGCTTAAAAGAGTTGGGGAATGGGGAGCGTCTACGCTTGCTAAGTGTCCTCGCCTTGCTGTCCATTGTATTCAAGGGAAGACAAAAATCCACGTCTACTTTGGCCAAGCGAGCTTGCTTTCCTGTCCGCCATAATAACTGGGTGGTATGTCTTTAGTAAGTTTGTCATAACTTCTTCCACAGAGATCTGTTTGGGCTACATAATATATCATTGAAAATCTATTTCAAAGGCCTAGAAATTTCATGCTTTGAGTGTTCCCCAATTCCTTGCACATTGTCACTATAATTTGCTGTAAGAAAGACCTTCATTAAACTTAGTCGATTTTGTCAAATATTATGCACCCCACTTTCCATCTTGATTTCGAAACAACTATTTTCACCCATAATCATCTCGATAGGACTTCATATGTCCAAAATGTAACCTTAATACTCCTTTATTTTCTTCAAACTTTCAATTCACTTGCAAGATTATGTGTCAATCCCTTTTTATTTGATACCTTTATCTGCTTACTTGTTATTTAAAGTCACAATTTTAATATGGCTGAGAACCATACTAGTTGATCTTGGGGGGTGCCTAATACCTTCCCTCGAGATAATTTCTAGCCCTTACCCGAACTCTAGTTTTCCAACTCAAACCCTTCTCTAGTGTCCTAATGCACTTTAATCATTAGGTGGTGTCTCTTCAATTTAAACCCAAATTCCTAAAAGGAAACGATTTGTCCTCCCAAATGTCATAAACCCGATTTCTCCTTTAGAAAAAGGGATGACGACAACATGGCGACTCTGCTGTTGAACTTCTTTAGGCTTTTACCATTTCATGTTACTTATGACTTTACTACTTCTTTATTGCCTTTATTTAATGTCTTTATCTCTTTTGTACTACAAAACTGCTTGGCCCTTTGTTTCTTTTCTTTAATGCTTTCTTTTACCACTTTGCATCAATAATATAGTAATTTTGAGCAATTATTGTAATCGTTACTTTATGAACGTGAAAATACATGACAATTGGTGTCATTCTTGTAATTGCATATTCGACATCATATTCCACTCGTGCCAAACAAAATACCATAGAAATGCTTATAATGAGTGGTTTCTACCTTGCGATATTATCACCCCGTAAATTTGGCAAAGGCGTATTTATGGTAAAACCAATCGATCAACGGTGTAGTCGACGGTTCCGTGCCTTTCCCTCTTGAGTGGACACTCAAGGGTACTAGTCTAACACCCCATAGAAACCTTACTCTGTTCAACTGTGCATGCATTATAGTCAAACCTACCCGAGCCAGTTATGTTGTCCGCATAATGACTCTTTAAGATAGCCTTGTCCAAAGTCCATTGGGTTTTCCCTGGAACCCAAACGGACACTACCATGTCTGTGCATTTATTTGAAGAACTAAATGTTGCTTATGGCAATTATTGATATTTAAATTGTTGAGTCTGGCGGGGGTAAGGGCCGAACACTTTGTTTTGCAGGAAATGAGGCACGAAGTCCCCAGATTTGGTATGGCAACCAACATCTACCCAAGGTTGCTAAGCTGGTGGGAAGACTTTCACTCCAGTGATCAGACTCTCATCCGCAAATATTTGGGAAATTTGCCTTCTCTTCTGGAAATCCAACCCAACAACAAAATCATAGAGGCTGCAACCCTATTCAGGGATGGTGACAGATCTGTGTTCCGCTTCGGGGACCTTCAAATAACCCTATTGGTTAGGACAACCCGGGATTGTTTGAGGTCAAAGTATCATCAATGAAAAGGTTGAAATATAGGTTAAGTACAACCACTTCAAGAGGATTCGGGAATGTGAAAGTGAGCACCGAGAAATTCAAGAAGCCCGTCAAAAGCTGATTAAAGAATGGAAAGACATGGTTGTCAGCACCAAAAAGCGACTAGGGTATTTATTCTTGAACAAAAATCCATTTTTTGATTTATTGGAGCGGGGTTTAGTGGAGCTAGAAAGGAAGTTCATCCAGAGGATCGAAAACTGCCAGAATACTAAGGGAAACAAAGGAGGACACTTGGCTAGAGCCTACTTGCTGCTGGGACTACGTGAGCTGGTGTAACTGTTCGATGGAGCTAAAGATGCCAAGTCTGGGGAAGGTCCTTCGGGGACCAAATAGATAGGATTCTTTCATTTTGCTTTAAATGTAATAAGGCCAATGGCCATTAGTTATATTTTATCTTATGATATTTTAGTGTTGTTTTGGGATTCGTCTTATTTTTATCAATAAAATGAGGTATTTAGCATTATATGTTCTCCAAATCAACTTGTCGCTAGGCTTACTTTGGGCAAGACGAGGTTTCCAAATTAGGACACGAGTTATGTTCTAACACTATGTTTTTAAATATCACTTCTTTTTCTTACAACCCATATTAACTTGTTGCCTTTTTGTTTTACTTTTGTTTTATTCCCCTCCCCAAAGGTTAGTTTGTGCACTATGGCATCGACATCATACTCCACAAGATCCAAGGGCCCTCTACCTACTCATCCACCTAGTCAAGTCAAAACTGGAATAAGGGGAAAATGGAAGATTTGAGCAACATCAAAAAGGAAAACCCAGTTGAACGGGCAGAGGTTACTCAGGGTATTCAGGTTTCTAAGGAAGGTGCCTACCAGCTCGAGCTGAAGTTGTTGAAATTTCAGGAAGAACAGGACCAAGTTTGAAACTTGGCAAGCTTGTCGTTTTCCCTCACTACTCTAGATGTCAACTTTCCCAACACTCAAAACCCTGCACCTCACAAAACATCCCGAAACCACAAAACCAACCCACTCCCCATCATCATTGTAACACATGCCACACTTCAAACAACACTCCATTGCTCATCCCTTTACCACTAAACTCCACAAATAATCATCTCCACACTCACCACAACACCCCCATCTATGTGGAAACCATACCACAACCCATTTAACCCACCTCGATTACACGTGAGTCTGATGACAAAGACTTTTTTATTAGGAATCTGGCCGCAGAACTCAAGAAAGCTAACTAGCTGAGTTCGGAGTGTTGAAGGAAGCAAGGGGATCGAGGGACTGCATTACGAAGACCTTTGCATTCGACCAGATATCGAACTACCCGAGGGGTACAAACCTCCCAAGTTCGAGATGTTCGATAGCACCAGGGATTCCAGCGTTCATTTGAGGACATACTGCAACAAGAAGGTCAGAGTAGGAAAGGATGAAAAGATTCACATGAAGCTTTTTATGAGAAGTTTGAAAGGAGATGCTTTGTCTTGGTACATTAGCCAAGACCCAAAGAAGTAGACAAATTGGGTAAGTATGGCATCCGATTTCATGAACAGGTTCAGATTTAACACGAAGAATGCGCCAAATGTATTCTATATCTAGAACATAAAAAAGAAACATATAGAGACATTCTGCAAGTCTGCTACTCATTGGAGATCACAAGCTGCTAAGGTCAGGCCGGATTTAGAAGAAGAACAGATGAATAGGTTTTTTGTCCGGACTCAAGACCCACAATACCATGAAAGGTGGATGTTGATTGAATGCCAGAAAGTTTTTGACATCATCAAGCTAGGGGAAAGGATCGAAGAAGATATTAAAAGTGGTATGGTCACAAACCTTGAGGCTTTGCAGGCTACCAACAAGGCTCTATAGTCTAGTGGCACGTCAAAGAAAAGGGGCATAAGTGCCTTGATGGTTGCACAAAGAACAAACCTACCCAATATCCCCTCTCATATATGAGCTTACTCTAAATTACCAAATACCTTTGCCTTCTTACCAAGCTCCACCATCTACTTACCAATTGCTTCCACCACCCGCATATCAACCTACTTCACCCAAATACTCCCAACCCGCACACGTCTACCAAGCCTACAACACCCAAAAAGCCCACTATCAATCACCCCTCCCTCGCCAAAATTTCCTTAGACCCCGACCAAACTTCGACTGTAGACCA
>JASVEL010003759.1:0-183079 GCA_032618575.1 Nicotiana noctiflora | reverse complement strand
TTGAGTTAAGGCTCATGGCCTGGCATTATCCATATTGCTGCCCAGGACTGAACCTGATCCTCAATAGATCCTAACTCCCAATTTTAACTAACAGGCTGGTCAGGGGTGTGACAGCCGTCCTAATTGTTGGGAATGACCACCAGCCTGCCATGGCCTTCCCTAATTCCCCTCTATGAACTCAAACTTATTCTTAGACTTTATGTTTTGCCCCTCCCTATGAGCCTTGCTTTGGGACCTTGAGTTCCCTCTGAACTTGGACATTCGAGAGATGGCTCTTCCACACTGCACTATAATCTAATTTTGTAATGTATTTGGGGTGTAAGCACTGTGAGTCCCCTTGAATCTCTTGGGAACTTTGACACATCTCAAAAAAGAGAAAAGCTTTGGAAATCTGATCATGGAAGTTGGTTTATCTCATATTGTTAGACCTTGAGTCTGAACTAGGCTGTTCGGTTGTAGCTTAATTTTGGTTCATTTTGGTCTGTAATATCTTGTAATAGCTTATGGGGTTCTTGTAAAAAGGGGTTGGTCACTTGTGTATGCATATGGGTAGAGATCATGCTTATAGAAATTACTATTCTGCACTTATACATTCATTAGAAATCTTGCCTATATGTTATTGCATCAATACATATAGAGATCTTGCCGATAACTTCTGCATTTATGCATATCATATAGGAATCCTGCCTATAAATTCTGCACTCATACTTCTCGTGTAGAAATCCTGCCTATAAGTTGCTTCGTTACTACATTAGAAATCCTCCCCATAAGTTGATACATTATTACATTATAAATCTTGCCTATAAGTTATTGCATCAATACATATAGAGACCATTCCTATAAGTTTCTGCATATAGAAATCATGATTATACATTTTTTGTACTTCTACATATACATCAGTCATTAGGCAAACAGTCTCTAGGCTTAAATAATATCAAGTTGCATCCTAGATACCATGCCTATAGGGTTCTTGCATCTCGATAATTATTTTAAAATGAATAATGCTTAGAAATCTTGCCTATAGGAGCAGCTCTTTGAATCTGGTTCGTCTATTTCATCTATAAGTCTAGAATTAGTAGCACCGTTATTTAACATTTGTAGAATGTCACGCCCCAAACCTGAGCCTGGACGTACACGACACCCGGTGCCTGACTACATGTGACTGAGCGAACCAACTAGCTGGCTGAATCATTATGTGATATCATAACATACTGAATGCTGAAGATAAACTAACACATGCTGATATACTAAAATTCTGGATGGTATAAATCAAAGTGCGGAAAAACCAATACAATTCTGAAACATATTTATAGTCAACACAACTTAATATGAAAAGCCTACGACTCTATCTAGCTATTACTGTAGTCAATGAAGCCTCTAATAAAGTATTGAAAACACTGACTGTCTGAAAATACTGAAGACTATAATAATGACAATGCCCCGAAAAACTGGGGATCGCTAAATAGCTGGTACGAGAATCCTAGCGCTTGGAATCATCAACATGTAAATCATTACCTGCATTGTGAGATGCAGGCCCCGGGCAGAAGGGACGTTAGTACATTTGAATTGTACTGGTATGTAAAGTAACTGAAAGAAAGAATTACAAATGCTGAAACTCAAACTGAGCAGATAACCGATAACTTATAATTGATAACTATAACTATTGAAACAAAAACTAAAACGACAACTGATAGCTGATAACTAATAACTGATAACTGAAATGATAGCTGAGCCGATTACTGATAACTAAAATGATAACATAACTGAACCAAACAAAGGAAGGATATGAATACTCCCTCTTCTGAATGATGAACAACATGTTTATCTGAATAAGCTACGGCCTCGGGCACAATATATATGTGCACAAGCTATGGCCTCAGGCCCAAGTATATGTATAAATAACTACGGCCTCAGGCCCAAAAATGCATAAAGCATAAACAATGGCCTCAGGCCCAAAAATGCATAAAGCATAAATAACGGCCTCAGGCCCAAACATGCATAAAGCATGAACTACGTCCTCAGGCCAAAATACTGGTGTTCAACATTCAGGAATATAAATCAGAAACTGAGAATCATACTGCAATACATGATAGTGAAATACTGAATCACATTGAGTTACATGATACTCGAATACTGAAATTTCAATTGTATATGGCATACTGTGCAATCTATACTAAGACTCTGGGGCATCAAACCCAAGTCTATATTGAATATGCACTGACCTCACAATGTTCAAAATGAAAGTCATGAACGAGTTATGAAGCTAGAGAATAGAAGTTCTACAACTATTCAAGGAACTAGGCTTAAATATATTTCTGAGGCAATTGATACGTCATAAAATAGGAGAATAATTAAAATTTTCAAACATAGAGGGTTAGCCTCACATATCTCAATTTTGCCCTTTAGTTCTACTACAGTGATAAACACTACTAAGAACCTTCAATCTACAATAGCAATATCCATTGGAACCATTATTAGTAACAAATTCCATAACTTAAGCCATTTATGCATATTATCAAATTCCTTGTAGGCATAAATCCCTAAATCTCATCACCATATAATTAGTTCATTCAAGTATCACCATTCACCAAATTTATCACCAACAATTTATCCCACCATATTGACTAACCAATTTATAACTTCCGACATCATATGTATGACAATCTATCTACACCTAACCAACAAAATTCCATCAAATAATCACCTTCCAATCTCTACACTAGTTATGTATTTATATTGGAAACTTATGGCTTATAATCACCACACCAAGAGTGCCAATACTTAATTCACACTCATATACCTATAATAAATTCATACTTGTAAGTCTAAGGGTGTAGGATTACCTTTTGGAAGAAATCTTGCAAAATCCTCCTTTGAGTTCTTGAAGGAATTTCTTGAAGATCTATGTGTTTTATGAGTAGATTTCATCAATACTAGTGTAAGAATGATGGAATTTCACACCAATATAATGGAGATTGCTTACCTTGAAGATTTGAGGGGTTGGAGGTCTTGAGAGAGTGGGAGAAGACTCCAAAATTCGTCCAAAAGAAATATGAAAAAATGAACCCTAAAATTGGCTTAAAAGAGCTGGGGACTGGGGAGCGTCTATACTAGCGAAGTGTCCTCGCTTTGCTGTCCATTGCATTCAAGGGAAGACAAAAATCCGCGTCTACTTTGGTGAAGCGAGCTCGCTTCGCTGTCCGCCTTAATAACTGGGTGGTATGTCTTTAGTAATTTGGTCATAACGTCTTCCACAGAGATCTGTTCGGGCTTCATAATATATCGTTGGAAAGATATTTCAAAGTCATACAACTTTAATGCTTTGAATGTTCCCAAATTCCTTACGAATTTCCAATATACGCTGATGAAATACAGACCTTCTACAAACTTAGTCGATTTTGTCAAATCTTATGCACCTCGCTTTCAATATTGATTTTGAAACAACTATTTTCACCCATAATCATCTCGATTGGACTTCATATGTCAATAATATTACCTTAATACTCCTTTAACTCATTCATACCTCATCCGAATAAGCATGATGTTATATTATCTCTCCATTGGGATTATCCGTCCTCGAACGATTGTCCTGATTGTAACTTCTGCTAACTCCGGACCTTAAACGGGTCTGGTGAAAACATGGAATTTCATTTAAACTTGTACTAAACTGAATGAATACATGATTATTGAACTATTAATATATTGAACTCAATGACTGTTGCATTGACTGAATATCGGTCTGCCATGGATACATGAATACCAAACTAGCATGGACATTCGAATATTGAACTGACATGAATATTTTTGAATTGAACTAACATCAATATAAGCATACTAAGCTGGAATGAATATCTAAGTATTGGACTTATATGAGTAGCTGAGTACTGCACTGGCATGAGTATCTGAGTACTGAACTGACATGAGTATCTGAGTACTGAACTGACATGAGTGTTTGAGCGCTAACTTGAATGTTATAACATGACACGTTCAATACTGGTTGCAACACCACTACTTTTGATGGAAACTCCAACTCATAAGCTAATTGACCGTTCCTTCACAAGATTCTATATGGCCCAATATAGTAGGGACTATGCTTTCCCTTCTTCCGAAATCTCATAATGCCTTTCATAGGAGAAACTTTCAGAAGCACCCAATCATCAACTTGAAACTCTAAGTCTCTATGCCGCACACTCAAATAGGACTTTTAGTGACTTTGAGTTTTCTTTAAACGCTCTTGAATCAACTTAACTTTTTCCATTGCCTGATAGACTAAATTTGGTTCCAACAACTCCTCTTCACCAACTTTGGACCAACCAATTGGCAATCTACAACTTCGCCCATAAACATCATGCTTTCAATTCAAAATAAGGAGATAATCCTATTATAAGGTCTATATTTACCATTTTCACTAAAGGATGTGTGTGTTCTGAGATAAACACGTAGTTTTCTACTGCTCGACTTTCACTTGTTGACAATTCAGACACTTGGCACAAAGTTTGCAACCTTCTTTTTCATGTCGTTCCATCAATAAGTCTTGAGATTATGATACATCTTTGGGGAATCTGGATGGATAGAATACCTGGATTTATGGGCTATTAACATCTTCCTCCCTCACTAAGTCCATTTATGGTTGGAACACATAATCTATCGGGGTACCTCAAAGTACTATCATCTCCCCTTGTACAAAAGCCATAGGCTTGTGTTTTTGAATTCCTTTCTTCAGCTGCAATAAGTAGGGATCACCAAATCGTTTCTCCTTCACTTTGGCTACTTAGGAGGAACATGTCCTATTCTAGATAAAAACTCCACTATCTTTGGTGTTCGAAACTCAAACTCCAACATTGGATCAGCAATGAACTTCTTTCAACATAGTTTATTTGTCTACGTGATTCATGAGCTATACTTCCCACACTTGATTATCTTCCTAAGCACTTCTTGAAAACACTTATAGTCTTACTGTGAGCTAAGTCTCTGACCACTACTCGGAAGGGTCTCGTGCAATGGCATTGCCCACGTAATACATAACTGGGCATAATTTTATAGCTTTCTATGATCACTTTATCACCAATAACTAAGCTCGATGATCATTCTACTCACTTTGTGTTTATTACACATGCTAGACTTATTCCTTATGGTAATTATACAATTTCCTTATTACCGAACTGATTTTCTTTTTTATATTCCATGCTAACTATTTTGGTTTCAATTCTCCAACTGGACTTACTGAAAATTTTCACATAACGAAAAGCTAATGTATACACAACTATCATACACAATTTTAATAATCTAACTCTGCTCACACTGTCAATCTTGGGGAGAGCTCTTTTCAATAATTCTTAAAGGCTATTCTTCTGTAATTGGCTCTCTTATTGCCTAGCTAATTTTTTTTCCACTATCGCTGTACTTCAACTCAAACTCTTTGGGTTCTAACACGTGTTTGGTATTTCAGGTTGTCATCCACTCACTAGAGTTATCCTGGCTTAGTAAATCAAATTGTACCTCTACTAGCTCTGTTGGAATTGCTAATCTATTATATCTACTCAAAACTTACTTAATATCCTTTTCCTAATCCCTACTAGCATCATATTAACTTCTCCTGCTTTGAATAACTAAGGTTAAGCATAAGGTTGCTCGTAATTTCTCTCATCATCTGACCATATTGTTTTGCCGTGCACTATTATTCTTTTGAACTATGCACATGGATCACACTTAGGGAAAGTTCATCTATCTTAAACAAAATTGGAATATCTAACCCCAAACTTTCTATACACTTCAAAATCACTTAAGACTATAAACCTCCGGCCTAAACACATAGTCACATCATGTAGAGAGGGAACTGTCATATCTTTTATGTCACAATAATAGCCACTTCGTATACAAATTCACTAACATGGTACTTTCCAGTTCTGATTTGAATAAATCTAACCAACTTAAAATTATTCCCTAAAATTCAATATCACCTGCTCTTGGTTCTCATTTCGTAAATCAAATTATTCTTAGCTATATTTCTCTTAGGTTATTTTCTGCCCAAAACTATATTGATCAATGCTATGCATGTTGTGGTTGAATTCTTAACATTTTACACTGTGAGGTTTGACATGCGGATACACTGCCATACACACCTGATAATCACTTCAGGCACCATCCGGTGAGTCTTGGTTCTTACTCCCTAAAACATACAAAGATCTTGCTATAATCACAGTTACTTACATTTTCTTTGAGCATCCATATGCATCACTGTAAGAAATTTTGATACACTAAAAGTTGGAGGTCTGGTAATTGAATAACAAACAACTGGCATACTGAATAATCATAAAACTGCTAACTGAAAGACTGCATAACTCGTAACTAAGTTAAACTGATAACCATAAAATATAATGACTGCTTTTAAACTTTCTACTAGGGTTATGCTCTAATCTGTACTATTATCCATTGCATCCCACTTTCAACATCTTCTCAAATCTCATTTGTTACCAACATGTACTCCATAGTAATATCACAATAGGAAAATCATCCTTTCTAGAACCTTAGACTTTTCTTGACTGCTGCTTGGGCATTCGATGTATGGAATTCGATAGGAAGAGAAGGTTAACTATCGCTCTAAGCTTCATGGAACGATCTAGAGTAGAAATAAGTGAGACAATCTTGAATTCCTGGTAGTTAACCATTTATATGAGTGGCCGACACACACATATAAAGGAAATTCTACTAGACATGGCTTCATAGACTCCCTAGAACTCTTGAACCTAGTGCTTTGATACCAAGCTTTGTCACGCCCTGAACCTGGGCCTGGACGTAACATGGCACTCGGTGCCTAACTACATGTGACCGAGCGAACCAACTGGTTGGCTGAATTAACATGTGATATCCTAACATACTGAATCCGGAAGATAAACTAACACATGCTGATATACTAAAAGTATGGATGGTATAAATCAAAGTGCAGAAAAACCAATACAATTTTGAAACATATTTATAGTAAACACAGCTTAATATGAAAAGCCTGCGACTATGTCTAGCTGCTACTCTAGTCTATGAAGCCTCTAATGAAGTACTGAAAATACTGACTGTCTAAAAATACTGAAGACTATAATATTGATAATGCCCCGAAAGAACTGGGGATCATCAAATAGCTGGTACGAGAATCCTAGCGCTCGGAATCATCAACTATAAATCATTACCTGCATTATGAGATGCAGGCCCCTGGCAGAAGGGATGTCAGTACATTTGAATTGTTTTGTTTTGTAAAGCAACTGAAAGAAAGAATTGTATATCTTGAAACTAAAACTAAGCTGATAATTGAGAACTAATTATTGATAATTAAAATGATAACTATTGAAACAAAAACTGAAATGACAACTGATAGCTGATAACTAAAATGACAGCTAATAACTAAAATAATAACTGATAACTAAAATGATAAATGATAACTGAATTGAACAAAGGAATGATATGAATACTCCCTCTTCTGAATGATGAACAACCTGTTTATATGAATAAGCTACGACCTCGGGCCCAATATATATGTGCACAAGCTATGGCCTCATGCCCAACTATACGTATAAATAACTATTGCCTCAGGCCCAAAAATGCATAAAGCATAAACTACGGCATCAGTCCCAAACATGTATAAAGCATAAACTACAGCCTCAAGCCCAAATATAGGTGTTCAACATTCAGGAATTTAAAATCAGAAAATGAGAATCATTCTACAGTACATGATATTGAAATACTGAATCACATTGAGTTACATGATACTGGAAAACTAGATCATACTGCGTTGCATAATACTGGAATACTAAATGGGACTAAACTGAGAAATGTATTCTTGAACTAATTATGAATACTGGAATTTCAATTGTATATGGCATACTATGCAATCTATACTAAGACTCGGGGGTATCAAAGCCAAGTCTATATTGAATACACACTGAGCTCACAATGTCCAAAATGAAAGTCATGAACGAGTTATGAAGCTAGAGAATAGAAGTTCTACAACTATTCAAGGAACTAGAATATATTTCTGAGGCAATTTATACGTCGTAAAAGAAATGTAGTGTGGGGAGAATCATTAAAATTCCCAAACATAGAGATTTAGTCTCACATACCTCAATTTCGCCCCTTAGTGCTATACAATGATCCACAATACTAAGAACCTTCAATATACAATAGCAATATCAAATGGAATCAATATTAGTAAGAAATTCCATAACTTAAGCCATTTATGCATATTATAAAACTCCTTGTAGGCATAAATCTTTGAATCTCATCACCATATAATTAGTTCATTCAAGTATAACCATTCACCAACAATTTATCCCACCATCATGACTAACCATTTTATAACTTCCGACATCATATGTATGACAATTTATCTACATCCAACCAACAAAATTCCATCAAATAATCACCTTCTAATCTCTACACTTGTTATGTATTTATATTGGGAACTTATGGATTATATTTACCACACCAAGAGTCCCAATACTTAATTCACACTCATATACCCATAATAAATTCATACATGTAAGTCGAAGGGTGTAGGATTACCTTTTGGAAAAAATCTTGCAAAATCCTCCTTTGAGTTCTTGAAGCAATTTCTTGAAGATCTATGTGTTTTATAAGTAGATTTCATCAATACTAGTGTAGGAATGATGGAATTTCACATCAAGTTAATGGAGATTGCTTACCTTGAAGATGTGAGGGGTTGGAGGTCTTGAGAGGGTAGGAGAAGACCCCAAAATTCGTCCAAAAGAAATAGGGAAACATGAACCCTAAAAGTGGCTTAAAAGAGTTGGGGAATGGGGAGCGTCTACGCTTGCTAAGTGTCCTCGCCTTGCCGTCCATTGTATTCAAGGGAAGACAAAAATCCACGTCTACTTTGGCGAAGCGAGCTTGCTTCCCTGTCCGCCATAATAACTGGGTGGTATGTCTTTAGTAAGTTTGTCATAACTTCTTCCACAGAGATCTGTTTGGGCTACATAATATATCATTGAAAATCTATTTCAAAGGCCTAGAAATTTCATGCTTTGAGTGTTCCCCAATTCCTTGCACATTGTCACTATAATTGCTGTAAGAAAGACCTTCATTAAACTTAGTCGATTTTGTCAAATATTATGCACCCCACTTTCCATCTTGATTTCGAAACAACTATTTTCACCCATAATCATCTCGATAGGACTTCATATGTCCAAAATGTAACCTTAATACTCCTTTATTTTCTTCAAACTTTCAATTCACTTGCAAGATTATGTGTCAATCCCTTTTTATTTGATACCTTTATCTGCTTACTTGTTATTTAAAGTCACAATTTTAATATGGCTGAGAACCATACTAGTTGATCTTGGGGGGTGCCTAATACCTTCCCTCGAGATAATTTCTAGCCCTTACCCGAACTCTAGGTTTTCCAACTCAAACCCTTCTCTAGTGTCCTAATGCACTTTAATCATTAGGTGGTGTCTCTTCAATTTAAACCCAAATTCCTAAAAGGAAACGATTTGTCCTCCCAAATGTCATAAACCCGATTTCTCCTTTAGAAAAAGGGATGACGACAACATGGCGACTCTGCTGTGGAACTTCTTTAGGCTTTTACCATTTCATGTTACTTATGACTTTACTACTTCTTTATTGCCTTTATTTAATGTCTTTATCTCTTTTGTACTACAAAACTGCTTGGCCCTTTGTTTCTTTTCTTTAATGCTTTCTTTTACCACTTTGCATCAATAATATAGTAATTTTGAGCAATTATTGTAATCGTTACTTTATGAACGTGAAAATACATGACAATTGGTGTCATTCTTGTAATTGCATATTCGACATCATATTCCACTCGTGCCAAACAAAATACCATAGAAATGCTTATAATGAGTGGTTTCTACCTTGCGATATTATCACCCCGTAAATTTGGCAAAGGCGTATTTATGGTAAAACCAATCGATCAACGGTGTAGTCGACGGTTCCGTGCCTTTCCCTCTTGAGTGGACACTCAAGGGTACTAGTCTAACACCCCATAGAAACCTTACTCTGTTCAACTGTGCATGCATTATAGTCAAACCTACCCGAGCCAGTTATGTTGTCCGCATAATGACTCTTTAAGATAGCCTTGTCCAAAGTCCATTGGGTTTTCCCTGGAACCCAAACGGACACTACCATGTCTGTGCATTTATTTGAAGAACTAAATGTTGCTTATGCCAATTATTGATATTTAAATTGTTGAGTCTGGCGGGGGTAAGGGCCGAACACTTTGTTTTGCAGGAAATGAGGCACGAAGTCCCCAGATTTGGTATGGCAACCAACATCTACCCAAGGTTGCTAAGCTGGTGGGAAGACTTTCACTCCAGTGATCAGACTCTCATCCGCAAATATTTGGGAAATTTGCCTTCTCTTCTGGAAATCCAACCTAACAACAAAATCATAGAGGCTGCAACCCTATTCAGGGATGGTGACAGATCTGTGTTCCGCTTCGGGGACCTTCAAATAACACTTTTGCTAGAGGAAATAGAAGGGCTTGCTGGTATGCCATGGGAGACTCCGTGTTTGCTTATGCCAAGAAATTGTAAGGGTAGGGGCTCTCTCAAAATGATGGGGTTGAAGAAGAACCCAGACTTGACCTGCTTGAAGGATTCCTACATTCCTTTCAATTATCTGTACGAGAGGTACGACCTTAGCAAGTCCTACCGCACTTACCTGGATGAATTCGCCCTCATATTATTGGGGCATATCCACAGAAGGTTCTTTGTCTTTATGTTCTGCTTTTTAGGGATGATAGTATTTCTTATGAATAAAGCTAGGATCCATACCAGACTAGCCACGGTAACCAAAACCTTAATAGAACGAATTTGCGGGAAGACTTTTAGCATAGTACCTGTGATTGTTGCGTAGATATACCGAGCCTTGGAGAACTGTCAATAAGGGGCCTAACACTTTGAGGGTTGTAACTTACTGTTCCAACTCTTGCTTATGGAGCATCTCCAAAAGGGTGAATGTCAACAAGAGATTCTTCGTAGGGATTGGGATGATGATATTGCCTTCCATCAGCCAAGGTGAATGAACTATATGCCTAACATGTTTGCTCAACCAGAAATGCTAAAGGGTGGGTAGAGTTGTTCAAAAATCAAAAAGAGGATCAAGTACAATGGATGTTCAAATGATTCCCTACTTAAGAGTTCATTGTCCGATCTCAGGATGCATCGTTTCTTATACTCATTGGTCTAAGAGGAACTTATCCTTATGTCTCCAAGTTATGAGGCAGGCAGGAAGAAAGCAGGTTATACCAAGGGTCAACAAAATGAGTCACTTTAGGGCCATTTTTTAGGATGATGATAGCCCTTACAAGTGCCAAGCCCAACACACGTGGAACTGCAAAATCATCATGGGAAGAGATACTATTGAACCGGACAGGTACCATGCTATTTATACTCCATACTATCCAAGCTGGTTGGAAGACGATCATAATTGGTTAGGACAACCCGGGATTGTTTGAGGTCAAAGTATCATCAATGAAAAGGTTGAAATATAGGTTAAGTACAACCACTTCAAGAGGATTCGGGAATGTGAAAGTGAGCACCGAGAAATTCAAGAAGCCCGTCAAAAGCTGATTAAAGAATGGAAAGACATGGTTGTCAGCACCAAAAAGCGACTAGGGTATTTATTCTTGAACAAAAATCCATTTTTTGATTTATTGGAGCGGGGTTTAGTGGAGCTAGAAAGGAAGTTCATCCAGAGGATCGAAAACTGCCAGAATACTAAGGGAAACAAAGGAGGACACTTGGCTAGGGCCTACTTGCTGCTGGGACTACGTGAGCTGGTGTAACTGTTCGATGGAGCTAAAGATGCCAAGTCTGGGGAAGGTCCTTCGGGGACCAAATAGATAGGATTCTTTCATTTTGCTTTAAATGTAATAAGGCCAATGGCCATTAGTTATATTTTATCTTATGATATTTTAGTGTCGTTTTGGGATTCGTCTTATTTTTATCAATAAAATGAGGTATTTAGCATTATATGTTCTCCAAATCAACTTGTAGCTAGGCTTACTTTGGGCAAGACGAGGCTTCCAAATTAGGACACGAGTTATGTTCTAACACTATGTTTTTAAATATCACTTCTTTTTCTTACAACCCATATTAACTTGTTGCCTTTTTGTTTTACTTTTGTTTTATTCCCCTCCCCAAAGGTTAGTTTGTGCACTATGGCATCGACATCATACTCCACAAGATCCAAGGGCCCTCTACCTACTCATCCACCTAGTCAAGTCAAAACTGGAATAAGGGGAAAATGGAAGATTTGAGCAACATCAAAAAGGAAAACCCAGTTGAACGGGCAGAGGTTACTCAGGGTATTCAGGTTTCTAAGGAAGGTGCCTACCAGCTCGAGCTGAAGTTGTTGAAATTTCAGGAAGAACAGGACCAAGTTTGAAACTTGGCAAGCTTGTCGTTTTCCCTCACTACTCTAGATGTCAACTTTCCCAACACTCAAAACCCTGCACCTCACAAAACATCCCGAAACCACAAAACCAACCCACTCCCCATCATCATTGTAACACATGCCACACTTCAAACAACACTCCATTGCTCATCCCTTTACCACTAAACTCCACAAATAATCATCTCCACACTCACCACAACACCCCCATCTATGTGGAAACCATACCACAACCCATTTAACCCACCTCGATTACACGTGAGTCTGATGACAAAGACTTTCTTATTAGGAATCTGGCCGCAGAACTCAAGAAAGCTAACTAGCTGAGTTCGGAGTGTTGAAGGAAGCAAGGGGATCGAGGGACTGCATTACGAAGACCTTTGCATTCGACCAGATATCGAACTACCCGAGGGGTACAAACCTCCCAAGTTCGAGATGTTCGATAGCACCAGGGATTCCAGCGTTCATTTGAGGACATACTGCAACAAGAAGGTCAGAGTAGGAAAGGATGAAAAGATTCACATGAAGCTTTTTATGAGAAGTTTGAAAGGAGATGCTTTGTCTTGGTACATTAGCCAAGACCCAAAGAAGTAGACAAATTGGGTAAGTATGGCATCCGATTTCATGAACAGGTTCAGATTTAACACGAAGAATGCGCCAAATGTATTCTATATCTAGAACATAAAAAAGAAACATATAGAGACATTCTGCAAGTCTGCTACTCATTGGAGATCACAAGCTGCTAAGGTCAGGCCGGATTTAGAAGAAGAACAGATGAATAGGTTTTTTGTCCGGACTCAAGACCCACAATACCACGAAAGGTGGATGTTGATTGAATGCCAGAAAGTTTTTGACATCATCAAGCTAGGGGAAAGGATCGAAGAAGATATTAAAAGTGGTATGGTCACAAACCTTGAGGCTTTGCAGGCTACCAACAAGGCTCTATAGTCTAGTGGCACGTCAAAGAAAAGGGGCATACGTGCCTTGATGGTTGCACAAAGAACAAACCTACCCAATATCCCCTCTCATATATGAGCTTACTCTAAATTACCAAATACCTTTGCCTTCTTACCAAGCTCCACCATCTACTTACCAATTGCTTCCACCACCCGCATATCAACCTACTTCACCCAAATACTCCCAACCCGCACACGTCTACCAAGCCTACAACACCCAAAAAGCCCACTATCAATCACCCCTCCCTCGCCAAAATTTCCTTAGACCCCGACCAAACTTCGACTGTAGACCAATCAAACAGTATATCGCTGTGAGCACGTGGTTTTTGCCCCAAGCAGTTAATTCCAAAATAAAATACAAAAAGGGTTTTTGATTGTAATTGGTTGATTATTGTGTAGAAAATATTGGTGTGTGCTTTAATTATTGAAAATAAAGTGAGAAAAATTGACACAAAAATACAAAATACAATTAATTAGAAAATACCAAAAAATGTAGGATAATTACTAAGAAATTAGAAAAAATCCAAGAAAATACAAAAAATTACAAAATAAAAGGCAAAATACACTAGGAATAATACATTAAGGAAAATAGGTATAAAATACAAGAAAAAATACAGAAATTAATTAACTAAATTAAAGTTAAAAAATACAAAAAGATAAATGCAAGTAAATATAAATATACAAGTGTTTGGGCCAATTATAAAGGCTAGCCCAAAAATTACAAGACCTGGCCCAAGTTTGAAATCCAGCCGGCCAGCCTTGCAAAAGATAAAACGACGCCGTTTAAAGAAATTTAATCTGGACCGTTGATATATTCAATCAAACAGACCAGGTAAGGCGGTTCCCAAATAAACAAAATGACGTCGTGTAGAGAAACAATCACAACCGTCCATTTAATTAATCTAACGGATACAGTTGGTGTTACACTTAAACAGAATGACACAGTTTAGTTAAATGAATCTCAACCATCCAAAGATCTAATTTAACGGATGAGATGAAGGCTTGAATTAAAACATACGATGCCATTTAAAGGGGAAACGAATATGGGCCGTTCGTATCATCTAATCTAACGGTTGTTAATCAATAACCTAATTATAATATATATCTTCCCCCCTTCGTTTATTACACCCATTATACAGACACAACTCTTCATAGTTCAAAATCCTAGCCGCCCTGAACTCCCTTCTCCTTCTCCACAGACAACCGAAAACCTACCGGTGGTTTGCCTCCACTCATTGTCTCCAACTCAAACCTTCATCCCTGAGCACCCTTCTTCCCCATATACCAGTTTACCCCATTAATCCCACCCAAACATCATACCATATTCCCCAGTTCTTGAAGTTCTATCATCGGAACCCTGGCCGGCGACCACCCAAAGTATGAACCAGCCTCCCAAACTTACACCCCAAAACCGCCTTAAACTTCTCTCTTACCCCACCTAAGCCTCGTCTCTCAAATCTTAGCCATACCTCTTGAATATTCAAAATTGTCTTGTCGGAACCCTATTCCGGCGGGCAGCCAAATCCAAAAACCTGTTAAAACCATAACCCTAGTGTCACGCCCCAAATCGAGGGACATGACCGGCGCCTGACTAGGTAGCCCCAGTCAAGCGGACCTGGGTTCCTTTATATCCCACGCGATTCCTCTTTGTTGTTTATTACTCAAAAACCAGAGATCTTACCAATTATAACTGATTTCACAATGTACAAACATAACCATACAATTTATTTACTAACAAGTTACAATTTACAGCGCCCGACATATACATATACATACATAGGCCATAGTCCCACAGTTTACTATCTACGGAGCCTCTAGGATTACAAAGGAGGATACAATACTTGCCGGTAACAAGGCTCCGGCTATACCTTACACAAGATCAAAATAAAGTCTAAACAAGAGTGGCATGAGCCACGCACGGCCCCGAAAGGAAAGGGGCTCACCAAAACGGGCAGTGGAAGATGAAGGATGCTACTGCCGATGAGCTGAAGTACCTGCTACTCTGATTCACCTACAATCATAATACGAATGTAGCGTCCCCGGCAAAAGGGACGTCAGTACACTTGAATTGTATTGGTATGTATGGACAAACTTTGTCCCAAGTAAACTCAAGCCATTAAATTACATCAAAACTAATCAAGCCAGCCAACCATGTTTTCCACCTTTTTCTCATTTCAGATAAGCCTCAACATAAGCACGTTCAAGGTCAACAATTAGAACAACAACCAATCAACCACATAAATTGCAAGTAGTCAAACATAGGGGCAATCGGTGCCCCCAGGTTGCAAACTCTCCTGCTGTCTCCTTTCACAATTTCACATCATTGATTTTTGTATCAATTTTCAATAGCGATTTCGATCGCTTTCCATCCTTATTGCCCCTGACCACCCTTATTACCTCGGCCACCCTTATCACCCCAACCCACACCTTATTTCCTCACGTTGCGGCGCGCAACACGACCCCGCCTTACGGTTTAAAACACAACAATTTCAAACAGCAGGATAAGGCACTACACACAATTTCAACAAGTTCAAATAAGCAACTTGCACATTGTTTCATGTTCTCAATTACTTATCAAGCCAATATCACAAACAAGTTACAATATTTCCATAATCAAAAATATTCACACAAGTATGTTCAACAATTTTCCACAATTCAAGTGTTTCGTCTCTTTCCACAATAAACAAATTTTCAAGTGTTTCGTTTCTTTTCCACAAGGTGCCATATAGGCCATCATAACCATTATTCACAATTCTTCGCCAATTCCAATTCCCTTGTTATCTTTCAATTCATATTTCATACCACACCACATGTAGTTTAACATCAATTAGATACCCAACAACAAAATCAACAAATTACACACAATCTCTCAAATTAACACATGCCAAACGAATTGCACACATAAGGGCGATTTCACAAGAATCAAAGTTAGCCATACATACCTCGATTGAGCTTTCCTTAAGTTACTACAACACTCCAAAAACTCTAGCAATTCCAATCTACTATGAAACATAACAAATTTAAACACATATTAGAAAGATATTCATGAAACTAGCTCATTTGAACAATTTATCAAACACTAGTTGAGCATCTTGATTTCGAATCCCCTTTTTAAGACTTCCTTCATTCCCTAACCCAATCTTTAGTTATTTAAGTTAAACAATCTTCCCATAAACCTAAGTTGTACATGTATGTATACACAATACTAATAAACCCAAGAATCATACCTCAATAACTCATCTTATACACCAAACTCGAAATTAAACCCTAGGGTATAGAATCTTACCTCTTAGATGAAGAACTTGCTATTGGGTTCTTGATTCTTGAAGATTGATGCAAGATTTGGATGATTTAGATGTTGGGTTCCTCCTTCTCTCTCTAAAATACTCTCACATCTCTCTAAAATCAGTAAGAAATGACCCCAAAATGAACCCCAAAGCCTATATATTGAAATGGGGTCGGGTTATAAAAATTAGAAGAATAACCTTGCGATGTCAATTCTGCTATCGCAGAATGCACCGCAGAATGGACATGCGGGCCGCAAAATGCACCGCAAAATCGGCAGCCAAAAATGAGCTACACTGGTTCAATCTGCGGTCAAAATGCGGACCGCGGAACGAACATGCGGACCGCAGAGTAGAAATGCGGATCGCAGATTTGACCTGACACACGATCGCATTTTCCAGCCTTTGGTAATTTGATCATAACTTTGTGTAGGAATGTCCAAATGACGAACGGTTTGAAGCGTTGGAAACTAGACTCAAAGGGCTTTCATTTGATATGTTATTCACCACATAAAACCTTATAAAGAATTATATATGATCGTTTAAAGTGGAGCCTTGTGTGAATCCATTTGGAAATTTGGCCTATTTCGAAAAGTTTCCTATTTGGCTTACACTTGGGCTTTCATTTGGACCTCATATCACTTACCATAAGACTCATACTCATATTTAGCAAGTCTAATTGATGTCAATAATGTTCATAGCACATAAAATATAATAATTAGCCTACGTGGCACCACAGAATCCTATATTACTTAGCGAAATTTTCTGGGGCCTTACATTCTCCCCCCTTAGGATCATTCGTCCTCGAATGAGGAGTATAGTCTTCCACAAACACTTTAACAACACACATCTCTTTTCTAACCTACCTCCAGTCTCAAAATTTTCACTAACTCCTAAATTTTTCAGAAATTTCGGCAGAGTTTCCTTTGTAACTAGGCCTATCCACCTGCCAGAGAATCACCAAAATCTTCTTAACCACACATCCACAACTGTACATAGCACCACAATGTATATATCCACAATCCTAGTCCCGGTATTATAAGAACTACATTAACATATGGATACCAGAACATGGACTACACAGTTCTACATCAAAATACCTATATGGTACATTCCAAGTCAAAACTAACTGGTATTCAATTAAACGAAAGTACCTTCCTTCCACGACACATTTATCCTTCTACGCGACATTATCGACTTACAAGCATTATCATAACACCTTCTCAAAAATAATATCAACTCCCAAACATACATAATAAGGATGACAGATAACATCTTGCATGAGATAACTATCCATTGACTTTACCTTTTTATAACTTCCACTGTACAATTTTCACTCCACTGGATATTGCAATTCATGATAACAAAAATAAACCACAATTCCTTAACTTGGCATCATACCATCAAGGATGTCAGTTCATAGTAAACAAACAATCATGTATTCATAATAGTCCTTACCGGCCATTAATGTAATCGCAAAGGTGTTCATCAACAAGAATATAATTTCATTTCAATCAACAGTCCATATGAAGCCAAGACATCATGAGTTTTGCTAGTAGTGCATCATATAGGATATTACCATGATTATATGGTTCAATCAAGTCAATTCATACCCACATTTTTTTTCATCACTATCTTCTTAGACATAAGCATATGGAAACACAAAGTACATGAGGAACAGTTATGGGGAATATCATACACATATTGCAACCTAATGTGTAATACAATCATGTTACTTTTATTATCAACTCACATAACATTTTTAGGGGTACACTCACACTAAACCCTTGACGACCCTTAATAATTACCCTAAGATGTGCTTTCATAAACTGACCATAAAATTACCTACCCAACATACATGTGACCACACTGTGAAGCTTCATCTTTGACTCGTCTAAACTTACAATGCTCAATGGATCGGGATCTAATCAATGAGGAACAACAAAGTTCAAGATCAGGCTGAAGTTCTTCAAGAATCCTTTAATGCACTGGGTAGAGTACTATATGAGGTCGTATACTAAGAGACACAAAATGTTACTACTAACAATACTGACATGGTTAATCATTGTGACTACCTCAATTAATACATAAATGAGGAATAAGAGTAAGTAGTACATGGGAAATAGGAATCATTAAGGAGGAATACTCAAGCACGTGAACCACTCATTTCCTAAAGTGTAGGAAAAATATGTCGATGAATTACACTCTTAACATTACTTGACACACAGAATCTATGCCACAAGCCTATAAGGATAAAAAGAATTGAACGCTTATGAGATTACCATATTCTAGACAACTTAACACTTCTTGGTAATTGATCATATACGAGGAAACTAAAAACTACGACCATTGTTTTTCATTCAAATCAAGATGTTCATGATATGTACAAAAATCCGAAGTCATCTAATCTCAACCTTTCACGAGTGAAACTCAATAGCTAGGAAATCTTGATATTGGGACAAAAGCATGAATTGGTTAGATGGTTCTAATAGTTAACACGACGCTCCAGGGAGAAGGCAAATAACACTCATATCTATCCAAGAAGGTGATATACCAAGAGTAGTAAAACTCTCCACACATGACAACGACATAGTCCAAGATTCTAGAAGTTGAGGGTGTAAAGAAAACCAAACTCAATGAGACATTGCACAATAATCACTGAAGGTTTGCAGATGTTCATGATGAGATCTCCATATGTTTTGACTTGAAAAAGGAAGTGTCATAGTGATACATAGAAGACACGTTCTCTCATGGTTATCATACAAGTGTTGGGTTCTAGCACAACGACTTCACTAAATAAGGAATACAATTAACACATTGTGGAGACATAAAGAGAGAATAATCATTCGTTATGAGTTGGACATGCCTATGCTATACTATCTTCCAAACTACAATACAATTCTACATCACGGGCAACCGCAATACTAGAAACCAAGTGAGCTACTTACTACGGGATATCTCAAGTGGAAACAAAAATTATGGCGACACAAGATCTTTCCTATGATGGGATGTGAGGATCTGAATTTTTTAGAAAAACTTTATGCACACATTGACCATTTCAATTGACATGTACTTGTAGGATAAGTGTAGATGCATGCTTTCACGTTTCTTGATAGTAAAAAGGTTTTCATGACGTTACTTGCAAGAGAGTGGATTGGCCGTTCAAGCCATATAAGCCATATACACAACTGAGAAAAGAGTGTCTCGAGAAGGATCACAAATCTTGGATACTTTGCATGGAACTTGACACCACATGTACAAACTTTATGATGGTGCATGTGTAGGCACGAGTGAGCAGATGTTGTCCATTTAAATAAAAAGTTTCTGTAAGAAATTCATCAGGAATAGTCCCTTGTTGAGAATTTAGGAAAAACAAGTGGGAAGTATCAATAGTGCTATAACTCAATTCTGGAACATAATTATAGAGCTCAATTCCATAGGAGGTTGTACATACTAGAACTGTGATCGGGAGAATTTGTAAATAATACGTCTCATTAAAAGAGCATGTGCATGAACTATTTTGTAATTTAGATTCTTTTTAAGAACATATCTATGCAAGGACAAGGAAATCATAAGGGTTTAACAAAAAGTTTAAACAATCGCCACATTACCAAATAAAATGGATCACATAGCTTTTTACATAATTACCATACCTCTAGGCTGCATTTCATAGCCCTTCCATAGGGTTCACATATAAAATTATTCACCTATGCGCTTCATACAATAATAATAAAATCACAAGTACAAATCAAACACTTTAAACATTCACCACATTATCGAATAAAAGAATCATGCCATTTTTACGTATATTAGTCCATCGACTCTTGGGGCCATAATTATCACATCAGACTTGGCACTAGGCCACATTTCATAACACAATCTCTTCTTCCTCGCATTTCACATCAACATCATAATCTGTTTCATATTCCCTCATGTCACAAGTATCACCAGGTACAATTTCATTTTGAGTTCTCGACACATTGTCTATACTTTATTTCTCAAAAGCATTTGACTTATTTCAACATCTCTATGCATAGAGGACTTCACATTTGAATACATGATTCATACTTCTAAAACCTATTTTAAGTTGTCAATAATAGCACATTGATCATATTGGAATGCATCTTTCACAAATATCGGGTCACAACAACAATTCATGTAAAGTATCAATCACAGCTAGAGTCCAACATTTAGTCTTACCACATTTACACAGTCACTTACTTCATTTCCAAACATCTTTATACATTACCAACAACAAGACGCAATCAATCAAATACATTTGGTACACGTAAGAACATTTTGGAAGAATCAACCATAACAAGTTTTCTCACAAAATTTGGCATCAAAACATCAATTCAAACTTGACTTGAAGTCCAGACATTTTAGCACATAGTTCACATTCTTTACATATCCTCATCTACCAAGAATAATATATTAAACAAATGAAAAAGTACCTCCAACATATATTTTCACAGCAATAATTCACTTAACATAACAAAACGAGTACTGCATCAATTATATTTTGAACCTACAACATTTATGCGAGCACCATGGAAGCTTATTTTCTAAGAGAAGGGATTTTAGCCGTACATACTGATGAAATACTACATGATCTGGTGGTACAATGACATTAGTAAGAACGAGGGTACTCTCCATAACAACAACTTCTACCAATCACTCCATGACTCAACACATTCTCCTAACAAGTCCTTGGGTAATCCACTTGGACTCAATGGTGGGATAAATCCCACCTTACATGCTTCGAATTCACAGATTATGGTATCAAAATTACCAATCTTGAGAGTAATACTTAGAGAGGAAATTAGCTCCCTATCTTGAGCCATATCGTACGATCTGGAATATCAAAGAAATTGGTAAATTCCTAAATGTCCGTGCAGCCCCCAACTTATATGATGTGGTCGACAACACACCGATAAGAAGGGCACTACTAGACACAGCTCCGAGACATCCTAGGACACTTAAAAACCTTAGGCTCTGATACCAAGTTTGTCACGCCCCAAATCGAGGGACATGACCGGCGCCTGACTAGGTAGCCCCAGTCAAGCGGACATGGGTTCCTTTATATCCCACGCGATTCCTCTTTGTTGTTTATTACTCAAAAACCAGAGATCTTACCAATTATAACTGATTTCACAATGTACAAACATAACCATACAATTTATTTACTAACAAGTTACAATTTACAGCGCCCGACATATACATATACATACATAGGCCATAGTCCCACAGTTTACTGTCTACGGAGCCTCTAGGATTACAAAGGAGGATACAATACTTGCCGGTAACAAGGCTCCGGCTATACCTTACACAAGATCAAAATAAAGTCTAAACAAGAGTGGCATGAGCCACGCACGGCCCCGAAAGGAAAGGGGCTCACCAAAACGGGCAGTGGAAGATGAAGGATGCTACTGCCGATGAGCTGAAGTACCTGCTACTGATTCACCTACAATCATAATACGAATGTAGCGTCCCCGGCAAAAGGGACGTCAGTACACTTGAATTGTACCGGTATGTATGGACAAACTTTGTCCCAAGTAAACTCAAGCCATTAAATTACATCAAAACTAATCAAGCCAGCCAACCATGTTTTCCACCTTTTACTCATTTCAGATAAGCCTCAACATAAGCACGTTCAAGGTCAACAATTAGAACAACAACCAATCAACCACATAAATTGCAAGTAGTCAAACATAGGGGCAATCGGTGCCCCCAGGTTGCAAACTCTCCTGCTGTCTCCTTTCACAATTTCACATCATTGATTTTTGTATCAATTTTCAATAGCGATTTCGATCGCTTTCCATCCTTATTGCCCCCGACCACCCTTATTACCTCGGCCACCCTTATCACCCCAACCCACACCTTATTTCCTCACGTTGCGGCGCGCAACACGACCCCGCCTTACAGTTTAAAACACAACAATTTCAAACAACAGATAAGGCACTACACACAATTTCAACAAGTTCAAATAAGCAACTTGCACATTGTTTCATGTTCTCAATTACTTATCAAGCCAATATCACAAACAAGTTACAATATTTCCATAATCAAAAATATTCACACAAGTATGTTCAACAATTTTCCACAATTCAAGTGTTTCGTCTCTTTCCACAATAAACAAATTTTCAAGTGTTTCGTTTCTTTTCCACAAGGTGCCATATAGGCCATCATAACCATTATTCACAATTCTTCGCCAATTCCAATTCCCTTGTTATCTTTCAATTCATATTTCATACCACACCACATGTAGTTTAACATCAATTAGATACCCAACAACAAAATCAACAAATTACACACAATCTCTCAAATTAACACATGCCAAACGAATTGCACACATAAGGGCGATTTCACAAGAATCAAAGTTAGCCATACATACCTCGATTGAGCTTTCCTTAAGTTACTACAACACTCCAAAAACTCTAGCAATTCCAATCTACTATGAAACATAACAAATTTAAACACATATTAGAAAGATATTCATGAAACTAGCTCATTTGAACAATTTATCAAACACTAGTTGAGCATCTTGATTTCAAATCCCCTTTTTAAGACTTCCTTCATTCCCTAACCCAATCTTTAGTTATTTAAGTTAAACAATCTTCCCATAAACCTAAGTTGTACATGTATGTATACACAATACTAATAAACCCAAGAATCATACCTCAATAACTCATCTTATACACCAAACTCGAAATTAAACCCTAGGGTATAGAATCTTACCTCTTAGATGAAGAACTTGCTATTGGGTTCTTGATTCTTGAAGATTGATGCAAGATTTGGATGATTTAGATGTTGGGTTCCTCCTTCTCTCTCTAAAATACTCTCACATCTCTCTAAAATCAGTAAGAAATGACCCCAAAATGAACCCCAAAGCCTATATATTGAAATGGGGTCGGGTTATAAAAATTAGAAGAATAACCTTGCGATGTCAATTCTGCTATCGCAGAATGGACATGCGGGCCGCAAAATGCACCGCAAAATCGGCAGCCAAAAATGAGCTACACTGGTTCAATCTGCGGTCAAAATGCGGACCGCAGAACTAACATACGGACCGCAGAATGAACATGCGGATCGCAGATTTGACCTGACACACGATCGCATTTTTCAGCCTTTGGTAATTTGATCATAACTTTGTGTAGGAATGTCCAAATGACGAACGGTTTGAAGAGTTGGAAACTAGACTCAAAGGGCTTTCATTTGATATGCTATTCACCACATAAAACCTTATAAAGAATTATATATGATCGTTTAAAGTGGAGCCTTGTGTGAATCCATTTGGAAATTTGGCCTATTTCGAAAAGTTTCCTATTTGGCTTACACTTGGGCTTTCATTTGGACCTCATATCACTTACCATAAGACTCATACTCATATTTACCAAGTCTAATTGATGTCAATAATGTTCATAGCACATAAAATATAATAATTAGCCTACGTGGCACCACAGAATCCTATATTACTTAGCGAAATTTTCTGGGGCCTTACACCTAGTCTCCAAATACATCCTTCCCACATCCAAACTAGATTCTAGGGGGTCTACCTAGAATATCTTCTGTAAAAGAGACCCGGAGTCTCTGAAGGACCAAGAAAGGAAGAAAATGAAGAAAAGAAGAAAGAAAAGGAGAAAGAAAGAAAAGAAAAAGTAAGAAAAGGAAAAGAAACCCTAAAAGCTAAGTATATCTGAACCATCTCCGATTTTCTTTGCTTCTGTGCTTCTATGTTGTTTAAAACCTAAATATTTGCATGATTTTTGTGTTAGTTTTAGTTAAAACTATCCTGTTAAATCACATGCTAATTAGCTGCTTGATTGCTTATGTGTAATAGAACCTATTTCGATTAAATATTTGAGTAATTAGGATTCAACCATCATCTATTGTCTCTCTGAATTCTGATTAGTTAAAATTAGTTGAAATAGGGTTATATTTGCAAATTACATGGAAGTGGTTAATTTTGCAATATGATTTATATGTGTGGTTTTTCTGAACTTTGAACACTTAGTGTCAATAGGGTTATATTGCAAATGAAATAGGCTATTCTTGCGATGGTGTGAATGTTGACTGTTAAGGCCATTTGTGGCTATTTCTGAAAGTGGTTAATTATGTTATCCTACTTAGTTTTAAAATGGGTTAAAAATTAAATTTCAGTTAGTGGTTATATTTTAAATTGAAAGCTGAGACACCCTAGGTCTTAACAGACATAAGGGCAGGTCAGGTGAATACTTATAACTTTAAAGGGTAAAAGGGGAAAGGGAAATGGTATTTTTGAGAATAATCTAGAGGTAGTAAGGGCATAAAGGACAATTGGGCCTGGTTTTACTGTAAATAGATGAATAATAGAGGGTAAACCAGGCATAGTTAAATGGTAGATGAGTAATAATCCTTAGGGAGAGAGGGCAACAAGGTCATTATCGCCCAATAGATCAGTATAGAATAACCTAGAACCTTCTAGCTGGGGTTTAAGTGCATTTTTATTAAAAACACCCTATACTTAACTGAAATAATTGAAAAAGAGTAGGGGTGAGAAATCTGAATAATTAATTCAAAGTTCCCTCCCAATCTACTCTATAAATAGGTTGTCTCAGGCCTAATTTAGGGGGTTCGAAAAATTAGAAAAGGTTCAGAATTTTAGAGTTATTAGAGTTCTGAAATCTTTGAAATCTATACACTGAAGTGCTATTGGTTTTCAATTAGCTGTTAATTCGAGTGTTCTTCTGGGAATCTTTGTTGGTCGTTCTTCACTGGCTTCATTCGACTTTGCTGGGTTTCCAATTTGCTTGGGGTAATTTGCTGGGTTATATTCTAGAGTTTGGTATTTGATGTGTTGATTCGTTCCTGCTGATGTTGCTATATCATTTTTGCTATTTCTGATCTTCCTTCTTCTTCAACTCTAGAATCATCAATTTGTGAATCAGGTACACTACTATGTCCTGGATGCTGTAATTGAGCTGCTGATTGGAGAAATGAAAGATGTTAATCATGTTTTATGCAAAATCAATCGTGTATTTGTCATTTCATTATGTAGTTTAAAATGTTTAGATCCTTGTAATTCATTTAGGATTTGATTGTAATAAGTAGTGGCCTAGAAGTATGCTTTAATTCAGTAGTTGCAACTGTGATATAAACGATAGGATAAATAATCTAGGTAGAGATGATCACCTAAATCTAAGATTTAAAACTGGGTTGAACTTAGATAAACCGCTTGGATTTATAACTATTATAAAACAGATGTGTAGTATTAATACTTATGCATTTTGTTAATCAAGTATCGGATACGCATCAATTAATTGGAAAAACATAAATAGTTTTGAATCTCAAATTGTATTATTGTTTGTAAATACTTAAATTGATTTAGTTGCAAATGTGTTTTGAGATTCTGCAATTAGTGTTTTAGTAATGATTCGACTATCAAATTCTATTAGTTGAATAAAATCATTGTATAAACTACTGTGTTAGAGTTATTAGTTAATTTGTTGAATATTGAAATTAGAAGTGACTATATGAAAATTGGCGATTGCGAAAACAATTAGTTATTAATACTGGTTGTCACATATTCATTAGTTGATACTATGAAATGTTAGTTAGACATTACTATACTTTAAATGTGAATGATTTGGGCCTGAATATGAAATCAGGCCCTGATAAAAATGAAACGACATTTATGCCTTCGAATAGGAATGGAAATATTTGCTGGGCTTCAGAAGCCCAGTACCTCTCTGCAGATCGTTGAGCCAGTTCATGGTCCAGGCCAAATAATAAAATATAGCCTGGACTCTAATACACAATAATATGAAATTAATACGAAAACAATTATATTAGGATGGAAAAACATAAATAGAGAATATAATATACTTTAGGATGAACTTTAAACAAAAAACGAAGATGAGCCTCGCCAAATCATAAATGCATAATTGCAGGGCCCTCCATAATTACCTATAAAAAATATTTGAAATCGGAAAGACCGTTTAGCGAATTTTATGGTCTATCCAAAAGTTAACGAGACGTAGATACTTAGGGCACGATTTGTAATAAATATACATTCCTAATACGGGTGCACATTTATGTGATCCAAATCCAAATCTGGACGAAGTTGAAATGCACTAAAGTCACAGGCGAAATGGTGCGGTGTGAGTCAAAATGCATTTTTGCGATGTTGCAATTCTTCTAAAAATGATAAAGCGGAACACTAATAAGACATAAAATCAAAACATATGAAGGAATCAGATAAAAAACAAAAACAACAGTTGAGCGGCCGTGCTAGAACCACAGAATTCGGAAGTGCCTAACACTTTCTCCCGGGTTAACAGAATTCCTTATCCGGATTTCTGATTTGCGGACGGTAACAGAGTCATAGTTTCCTCGGTTCGGGATTCAATCGGTGACTTAAGACACCATTAATCTCTCAAGCGACTCTGAATCTAAATAAATAAGTCCAGTTACGATTGTCCTTTAAGTAGAAAAACTCCTTCCCTTTTGGTTGTTATATCCCTTTCCTGGGAATGTACTAAAACCAAAGTGGGCTATTGTGTAAAAGCAGAAAAAGGAGGTGTGACAGCTCTAACGACTATGTTGGGGACAAGAAACCCAGAACTTCGATTCAGGGTTTAAGAATTCGAGCTCAATTAAATTGCTGTTTTTGCTTATATCTGATTTCGTTATATGTTTTGATCATGTGCTAATGTGTTTATCGCTTTTGATATTATGTGAACTATATATAAAATTGTGCCGAAAACCCTTCTCTTCTTACCACTGGGATGTGCTTACTGGTTGAGACTCCCCTTTTTGTTAAGTCAATACCCAAAATAAGAAACAAAGGCTAGAAAACAAAGCCGGACGATCCCACGGGTCCCCGGTGCGTAGCCCCCTCCCCGATCCGAGTTGTCCGCTCGAGTACACAGTCTAGTACCACTGAAAAATTAGGATATTGAGCCTAGAATTAGGACGATTATTTGCATCATATCTGACTTAGGGGACTCAACACAGGGGTTGGGTCTGTCTAGGATAGGTAACCCGGATATCAATGACCGAGCATGATTATATGTTGCATTTATTTGTCCTGGGCCGTTATGCTGACCGGCTAAATACCTGAAAATGAAAAAGAAGAGAAAAGTAGCAATCTTTAGAAAAATCAATGTCTAAACACTGACGAAACGCTGTCGTAATTTTGAAGAAAAAAAATATAAGAAATAGTCGGGTTAAGGCAATTTTGTCAATATTAAAAATAGTTTGTCTAAAAACAATTTGACTGAACTACGCTGGTTTGATTCTCACCACTAGGCGAGATACGTAGGCAACCCTTGACGGGTCCAACCACCCCTTTTCAAAAAAATAACCAAAAAATGTTAATAAATCAAAGTGATGCTGTTTTTGAAAATAGCCGAATGTTCCGAAAGGACGCCGAATGGCTGTTTGCACAAAAATGGCCACTTTTGAGTCATTTTCCCTAAAAAATAAATATAGCCTTAAAATCTTCGGATGAAGTATTGAAAGGCCGTATTCGCAAATAGGGACTTTTTGAAAAAAAATGATAACAAAAATTTTCCTTTGAAAAATAAATTTTCTTTTGAGTCAAATAACGTGTGTTTAAATCGCCTTTAATAAATGTGCAGGATAAGCACAGTGCAAAATGAACCTTTTTCACTAATGAATAAGATCCCCTTGGAGTTACGATTGTGGTGGAACGACTTGGGTCAAGATGGACAAGATGAGGTCAAAAAATATTTGAAAGGTCTTATCGGGCTGCTTGATATCATACCCCGGGGAGACATTATTCGAGCCTTAGTCACCTGCTGGGATCTCGCATGCAATGTGCTCGACTTTTCGGACTTTGAGCTCACTTCGACACTAGAAGAGATTGCTAATTACATCGAAAAGGATGAGGTCCCTTTGAAAGACAAATATCAGGTTGCTCCAAGAGCCATCACCGTGCATAGATTCCTCGACTCCTTGAAAATAGCCAGAAGCGTTCACAATGAAGATTTGGTCCACGGGTTTTGCACTATGAACTTTATATACCACAGATATGGTCACGTTGGGGGATTTAACTTTCTAACAAACAAACTCTGCAGCAAAGCAAACCGGGCTAAATGGGAGGAACATAGGCGTTTTGCCTTCATGGTAGCCTTTCTGGGTTTGATAATATTTCCAAGGAAAGACGGGAACATCGACATCAGAGTTGCCGGGATCGTCAGTACTCTCTTTACACAGGACAACAGTACTTTGGCGCTAATGATAGTGGCCGATATATTTCGTGCTCTCACAGCCTGTAAGGCTTGAGAAGATTTCTTCGAGGGGTGCAATTTGCTACTATATATGTGGATGATTGAGCATTTATACCATTACCCTCAGTTTCTGAGTTATGGATCATCAGAAATGACTTGCATAGAAGAATTCTACACGAGGAAAAAATTGGTCAAGTTGCTAGAGGGGTCTAAAGGTTGGATCACATACTTCCGATCACTTACTGCTAGTCAGATTGAATGGCATTCGGATGGTTGCCCATTGATGAAGTCATATAAATGCCGGTAGAAGAATCATACTTTCTTTTAATGGGACTCAAAAGTATCCAACCTTATGCGCCGTATTGAGTATTGCGGCAACTTGGAAGATATCAAATAGTGCCAAAAGATGGGGATCTCAGCCTTCAAGTGATAGATATTAGTCCCAATAGGCAATTTCCTGAGGCAAAAGTTTGACAAATATGGAATGAGTGCCAATGTTTGAAAGTGGACACTTGTGTAAGGGATCCAGGAAGAGGTGAAGCATCACCTGGTTATTCCGCATGGTATCGATGATATTTTGAGCATGATAGACCAACGAAGCGACCTCACATTTAAGAATTTGCCGAGCGGTCAAAAGAGCAATGGGATTGGTTGGTCAAGGAGAATGAATAGCGAGCCAAAATCAGTATGTTAGAAAAGCAAGTTCAAGACCTCAAGTTCGAAAGCATCTTACAATTAGTGGCCGATGAGGGTGTAAAGAAACAACTGATTAAGGAAAATAAGGCATTGAAAGCTTAGATTTTGAAAATGAGAGCAGCAACTGAAACCCCAGTTCGACATGCTCGAGGTGAAAAATTGATTGATAATTTCGGCGAAAGGTGAACGACTACAGTTTCGATCTAGACAAAGCCGAAAAAGAATTAATTGGGGTTCGGAAACAATTGGCAAGAAATGCTAAAGAAAGGCTCGGATGATCCAACAAATGAAAGATGAACATAATATTGAAGTTGCCCGTTTGAGGAAAAAGATTGTCACGGCCGAGGTCAAAAGTAGCAAACAAGTAAAAGAATTTGACATAGAAAGAGAACACTTCTATATGGCCATGGCTTGGTTAGAAATGGAACTGCAGCAGCTTCAAGAGAAAAGCCAGCAGACTCTAGACACTCGTGCCGAACAAATAGGGAGGTTGCTTCAAGAGAAAGGAATGATCAGGGAAAGAATTGTCAGCATTGCTCATTATATTACACGGAAATGCTAGATGCGCGAAGATATGACCCAGTCTATGTTTTCCACTTCAGCAATGATCTTTGTAAAACAAGTGATGAGAGATTTGGATAAACTGCAAAAGAGATTAGCATATAAACCCGCGGTAAGACCGAACGATGTCTCGCGGGCACTAGGGTCTTTAATGTATTCTTAGGACATGCATTTTCTTGTATTTTTATTTCCGCATTTAGAAGGTTGTAGTACAATGTCATCTTTTGTAATTAATGATTGGGCATTAATGAAATTGAAGAAAATTCCAAAATTGTTGTTATTTTCTTCTTTTTATGCAAATACTTGTGCAATAGGCAAACATGTAGGACCGAAAAATGAAAAAAAAATGAACAATGAAAAAAGAAAAAAAAGAGAGAGAAAAGAACATCGGTGGAAATAAAGGAAAGAAAAAGAAAAGCCGAAAAACAAAAGAATTGGCAAGTCAAAAAAGATGACAATGCCGGGATAACGCATATTGCTAGGCAAAATTGTGTTCTTAAAACCTGTGATGTTGACCTATTATGGCCTAACCACTAACAAGTTTTGTCGTTGTTGAGAATCAGATAAAGTGGTTACTAACTGACATTATGGTAACTCACAATTACAACACTCATTCCAAGAGTATGACAAAGGCAATTACTCAGGAAATTGATGTGACAATCTTGGACCCAGTGCAAGAGGATGGGGTGGTAGATGTGAATAGCATGAAGGAGGAGATGTATAAGCTTAAACAACATATGGCTGAGATGTACCAGGCTTGGTCGAGGGGACAACCCTTACCCACCTACCATGCCAACCCCATATACATCCCTCCACCAGTCCCAGAACAAGATCCACCCACTATGAATTCATCTTCCACTTATCCTACATATCCACCCCACTACGCAACAATATTACAAGCACTACCTCCAATCCCTAAATAAGTTCCACCACCACCACCACAGGTTGCTCCTATGTACGTGGCACCACCCCCAGCCACCTTGCACAAATCCTCCAGTGAACCACTATTCCACATCCAAGATAACCATTATTACCCTCTGGAACCCACTTTCCGACAGCATGATTCCTATACCCCTCTTCTTGATATGGCTGAAGAGGAGAAACCTGTTAGAAATCCTGAGCAGGAAGAGATGGCTAGAAAGATGAAGAGCCTTGAGCAATTATTTCGTAATATGCAGGGTTTGGGTGGACAAGTAAGTGTAGCTTACAAGAATTTATGTCTGTTCCCTGAAGTACAACTGCCAGTGGGATCTAAGCTGCCGAAATTCGATATGTATGATGGCCACGATGATCTGGTAGCACATTTAAGAGGGTACTGTAGCAAGATGCGCGGAGTTGGTGGAAAAGATGAACTACTCATGGCTTATTTTAGCCAAAGTCTCAGCGGTTCAGCTCTTTAATGGTATACCCATCAAGATCATACCAGATGGTTTATTTGGGACGATTTAGCCCAGTCATTTGCAAACCATTTTCAGTATAATTTAGAAATTATCCCGGATAGGTTGTCACTGACCAAAATGAAGAAGTAGCCGAGAGAGTTTTCAGGAGTATGGTTTTAGGTTGAGGGAGCAAGCGGCTCGGGTAGACCCACCAATGAAGGAGGGAGAGATGGTAGATTGTTTTCTGCAAGCTTTTGAACCAACGTACTATGGGCATTTGGTATCTACAATTGGAAAAACCTTCTATGAGGTAGTTAAAATGGGAAGTTTTGTTGAGGAAGGGTTGAAGTCAAATAAAATCATGAGCTATTGAACCATCCAGGCTACGAACCAGGCAATCCAAAAAGGCACAGGTGGAGCAATCGGGAAGAAAAAGAAAGAAGAAGTCTCAGTTATAGAAGGGAGGTCTTGGCCCAGGGGTCCCAACCCATATTACCATTAGCCTCGCCCATATCAACCCTATCCACCAACACCATATAGCCCATCTCAACAATATTACCCTCCTCCTGGTCCATAGTTTTCTGTACATCACGCCCAAGCTTACCCACCACCTTCTCCTTCATGGCGAATTCCAGCATCTCAAAATATTTACCACACCCAAAATACATACCCACCACCAAAAACCTACAAAACTCCCAATGGAACCAGTTTTCGTCCTAACCCTGGAGTCAAGAACGATAGGGCATAAAGAAAGAAGACGTTTACTCCCTTGGGTGAGTCATATACTAGCCTTTTCAATAGACTAAGACAACCCGGGATGTTAAATCCTATAGTGCCTAAAATTCCCCATCCACCACCAAGAAAATTGGACCAATCTGTTCATTATGAATATTGTTCAGGGGCCCCAGGACATGACACCAAAAAGTGCTGGCACCTGAAGTCTGCAATACAGAAACTTATTGACTCCGGAAGAATTGAGGTTCAAGCTCCCGATGATCCCAATATCACACAGAACCCTTTGCATGTGCACCATGAGACCCACATGATGGAGGTGGTACAAGGAGGAAGTTGCAAGAAGCCCTCTCAAGCTGTAATAATGATCATGATAAGCACCGAAAGGCGTTAATGAAGATCCTGAATGAGGCCCATGTACCAGAAAAGATTATAGTGAGTCATTTAGAAAAGATCACAAATAAAAGCTTCGAGGCAAATAGGTGTGACGACCCGGCCCGTCGTCACGGGAATTACCACCCCGTTATGTTGTAATTACATAATTCATGCTTTTATATCGGTGTTAGAGTCTATCGGGGGAGTTAGGAGTGAATTGGATTGAAAATGAGGCATATAGCCTTTTTGGAGGAAACTTGAATAAGGAAAGTCAACCCGGAGTTGACTATTTAGTTAGAGAGCTCGGAATCAAATTATGATGATTCGGTCAGCTCCGGGAGATCATTGTGAGCTAGGAGAGCGATCGGAATTGAATTTGGAGATCCGGTGTAGAAATAGGCTTGAATTGGCTAAGGTTGAATTTTGGCGAAATCCGATCGATAGGTGAGATTTTTATCCGGGAGTCGGAATCAAATTCCGACAGTTGCAGTAGCTCCGTTAGGTGATTTTGGATGTGCCTGCAAAATTTCAGGTCATTCGGAGGTCGTTTGGTCGGGTTTTTAATCGAATGTCGATTTCGGGAATTTTGAAGAAACTTAGGCTTGAATCCGTGTGTAATTGGTGATTTTGATGTTTTGGATGGTGTTTTTATGATTGGAACAAGTTCGTATCGTGTTTTAGAGTATGTTGGTAGTTTACGTTGGGGTCCCGGGAGCTTCGGGATGAATTCGGGGGTCCAAACGGACCAATTTGGGCCAAAGGCACTACTGTTTCTGCTGCAATAAATGCAGAGGATTTTTGTGCTTCGCGATCGCGAAGCTATGTATGCGATCGCGTAGGGTAAAACTGGGAAGCTCTGCGATCGCAAGGGGGAGACTGCGATCGCATAGTGTATTGGAATGAGGCCGGAAAATTGTTCTTCGCGATCGCGGAAGGAGTGATGCGATCGCGTAAGGTCGATTGGTTGTGCATCGCGATCGCGATGTGTAGTGTGTGATCGCGTAAGTCTGGGATTTAGAGCAGTGCAATCGCGGGTGGTTTCACGCGATCGCGTAGTGTTGAGGCGTGAGTCAGTGCGATCGCGTAGGGAGTGTCGCGATCGCGTAGAGTAATTTTGGGGTCCGGTGAATTTGTTCATCGCGATCGCGAGCCTGGGGCTGCGATCGCAGAAGGTCGCATGGCAGTCAGTGAATTAATATAACAGAACAATCCAGTCGTGAACCCCATACCCAAAACCCCCATTTTTGAGTTCCAAGAGAAGTATTGACGGGAGATTTGCTGGGAAATCATCGGGGTTTCGTCGGAGGTAAGTTTTGTGGCTTAATTACATCATTTCATCATTAAATCCTTGGATAAATTTCTGTAAATGGAAGATTAAAGGTGGGTTTGAGCCCTAAGCCTAAATTGAAGAAAAACACCGATTTGAGTGGGCAAATGGAGTCCGAATTGGGTAAATTTGATATGCCTAGACTCGTATTGAGATGAGGGTTCCGAATATATAACTTTTATAATTTTTTCGAGAAGCGCACCAAAAGTCGGGTTTTGACAACTTGTGGGTTTTGATATAATTTGGGTTATTTCGAATGAATTACGTGAAATTAGCATATATTGATGCATTCTCTATGATTTTGAGCAGATTTGGCACCCGAGGAGATTGATTTGCGAGGCAAACGCAAGGCGGATTGAAGCTTCTACCGGTTCGAGGTGAGTGGTGGTAGTAAACAATGTATTGAGGGTTTGAAACCCCGTACTAGCACTTCACAGTGCTATGTTGAGATGAGACACACGTCTTGAGACGAGTGTGGTGACATTGTGATTGGGGACTTGGACTTGGTCCTTCCCGGCTAATAGAATACTTTGTTGTATGACTGCTAATGAGATTATAACTGTACAATTGGGCTAATAGCCATGTTTGGGGCATTGTGCCGATCTGTAGAGCATTAGGGAACCTATAGAGCTAGGTGACCCGTATATCGTGTTGGAAACTTTCACTCAACCGTAGCTCTAGCTGTATAACATAATATGAGCCAGTACTAGATGCGTACATTGAGAGAGATTATCTAGGGTGGAATTCCCTGTTCTAGCTGAGTGGGCCTGAAAGGCCAAGTCTATATTGACTGAGACAGGGTCGAGGACCCACTGTGATATATTATATTGGGCCTGAGAGGCCAAGTACATACTGACTGGGATAGGGTCGAGGACCCATTATGGGGTATTATATATATACCTATATTGGATCGGGCTGCACGCCGCAGCAGTATATATATTGGATCGGACTGCACGCCGCAGTAATATACATGTAATATACATGTGGGACGGACTACACGCCGCGGTATTATTGCGCTTGGGCTGTAGGAGCCCCTTCGGAGTCTGAGTCTGCACACATTCTCAGTGAGCACTGGTGTATATTATGGGATCGGGCTGCGCGCCGCAGCAGTATAAATATATATACATATATATATTGGATCGGACTGCACGCCGCAGTAATACATGTGTGGATCGGGCTGCACGCCGCAGTATAATAGTGCTTGGGCCTAGGGAGCCCCTCCGAAGTCTGTATACACCCCCAGTGAGCGCCGTCGACGTTAAATGGAGCGGGCTGCGCGCCGCAGCGGTATATGTATTGGAGCGGGCTGCACGCCGCAGCATTATACTTAATCATATCCAACTATCTACTTAAATACTTATACATTATAGACATAGGTATGTGTCATTATATGTTGAGATGGCCGTACACCGTAGGGGTACGAGTGAGGGTTGGATCAGTGTAGAATCTTGTAGAGATAAACGTGGATTGGAGATTAGAGTACTACCATAGTGATGACGTACCTGTGAGGGTTGCCTTAGTACTGCTAAGTGATAGCACAGGAGTTCTTACCTTCAGTTATTATTTATTATTCTTACTTACCGAGTTGAAATATACTCACCCCACTCCCCTGCACTTTTTGTGCAGATTTACAGGTACCCGAGAGCGGTTGAGTTGTTGTTGCTGCCTGCTCATATCTACTTTTGCGGAGATTACGAGGTAGCTGCCAGCGTCCGCAGAGCTTGTTTCTCCTTCTTTATCATCTTGTTGATTTCCTATTTGCCTAGACTTGGTTGTATTAGGATGCTATTCTGTAGAGGCTCGGTCTCGTGACACCACGATATGGTTGGGACCGTATTTTGTATGTTTTACATTTCGTTTATCACCTGATATGAGCATTTACTGTTTAAGTTTAATTTGATTAATAACTGGCTGGTTTAAGGGATAATATGGTCGGGCTTGCCTAGTATTGTGTTGGGCGCCATCACGACCGGGGTTTGGGTCGTGACAAGTTGGTATCAAAGCCTAGGTTAACAGGTCTCGCGAGTCATGAGCCGGTTGGTAGAGTCTCGTGGATCGGTGCGGGGACGCCTGTACTTATCCTCGGGAGGCTGCAAACCTTTTAGGAAACGTTTCAAATTCTTGGAATTCTTGTCATGCGATTACTTTTGACTTGAACTGAACTTTGACATTATATTCTCTCCCAGATGGCGAGAACTCGATCATCCGGACGTGGAGGACGACCACCACTACCACCTGCTAGAGGCCGAGGACGTGGCTGTGGTCATGGCGGAGTTAGGGCAGCTGAGGTAGTGCCAGCTGACCCACAACCCCCAGTTGCAGAGGTGCCAGCAGCACCAGATCAGGCACCAGCTGTGCCCATTGTCATTCCGGGTCTACAGGAGACCCTGGCTCAGATACTAGCAGTCTGCACTGGCCTAGCACAGGCGGTGTCAGTTACTACTGCAGCAGCTGCATCAGGGATCGGGGGTGGTCATCAGACCCCCGCAGTATGCACTCCAGAGCCAGCAGTGCAGGGCATACAGACACCAGAGGCTCCTCCAGTTTAGCCTGTGGTACCGGTTCAGCCAGCAGATCAGATTCAGGAGGACAGGGTGCCAGCTATGACAGACGATGAGCAGCGTCGTCTCGAGAGGTTCACCGGGTTATCTCCTCCCGTGTTCAATGGTGCTCCGGGCGAGGACGCCCAAGGTTTTCTGGATAAGTGTCGTCGGATGCTTCGTACGGCAGGGATCTTGGAGTCTAGCGGGGTATCTTTCACTACCTTTCAGTTTCACACCTTACGCATGTTCGGGGTAGTAAAAAGGGAGGTGTGACACCACTATCATGGCCGGAGTTCTCCACTATGTTCTTGGAGAAATGGGTGCCTCGATCTCAGAGAGAGGAGATGCGTAGGCAGTTTGAGGGTCTCCGTCAGGGGGACATGTCAGTGTCAGAGTATGAGATCAGGTTTACAGAGTTGTCCAGATATGCACCGTGGTTGGTTCATTCCGACAGAGAGAGGATTGGGCGCTTCGTGGACGGCCTCATTTATCCCATTCGTATTTTGATGACTCGGGAGAGGGTTTTGAGTCGTACATTTGAGGATGATGTGGATATTGCTCGCAACATAGAGACAGATCGTCGTAGGGAGCGGGATGAGAGGGAGGCCAAGAGGCCTCGAGGAGCAGCTAGTTCCAGTGACACTCAGATCAAAGGCCAGAGTCAGTAGAGCTGGGGTCGCTCTTTCAGGTCTTCGCAGTCGGGTCGCTCAGATCGTCACATATGGTCTTCTAGACAGGGTTATCAGGGTTCGCACCAGAGCCAGCCATCTCTCAGTGCCATGCCAGCTCAAAGTTCTTCACAGGCCCTATCTGCTCAGGGTTCATCTCGGCCTAGTTCATCGGTTGGCCACTCCAGCGCTAGAGGTCATTATCAGTCTCAGTCCCCAGCACCGGGGAGTTGCTACGAGTGCGGAGAGTTTGGGCACCACCGTAGGGAGTGTCCCCGTCTTGTTTCCGGATCTTATCAGCAGAGAGGGCAGCCCTCGTCATCTGGTCCTTCTACTTCAGCACCCGCCCCGCCAGCTAGGGGTGAGGGTCAGACAGCTAGGGGTCGCTCTCGAGGGGGAGGCCGATCAGGCGGACACGCTAGATGCTATGCTTTTCAGGGCCGATCTGAGGCCGTTGCTTCTAATGCTGTCACTACAGGTATTATTTCAGTCTACCACAGAGATGCCTCGGTATTGTTTGATCCCGGTTCTACTTATTCTTATGTGTCTACATATTTTGCTCCTCATTTGGGCATGACCCGAGGGAGTCTTGAGCTGCCAGTGCATGTATCTACCCCAGTAGGGGATACTATTGTTGTGGACCACGTATACCGGTCCTGTTTGGTCACTATTGGAGGCCTGGAGACCCGAGTAGACCTGTTGCTTCTCACCATGATTGATTTTGATGTTATATTGGGCATGGACTGGCTATCTCCATGTCATGCTATTCCGGACTGTCATGCTAAGACAGTCACTTTGGCTATGCCGGGCATTCAGAGGATCGAGTGGCGAGGCACGACTGAGTATGTACCTAGCAGGGTAATATCTTTCCTCGAGGCCCAACGAATGGTTGGGAAGGGATGTTTATCGTACTTAGCTTTTGTGAGAGACGTGGGAGCTGAATCTCCTAGCATTGATTCTGTACCTATTGTGAGGGATTTCCCAGATGTATTCCCCTCAGACCTGCCGGGCATGCCGCCGGACAGGGATATTGATTTTGGTATCGATTTGGTGCCGGGCACTCAGCCCATTTCTATTCCTCCGTATCGGATGGCACCAGCTGAGTTGAAGGAATTGAAGGAGCAGCTCCAGGAACTCCTAGATAAGGGGTTCATTCGGCCGAGTGTGTCGCCGTGGGGTGCACCGGTCCTGTTTGTTAAGAAGAAGGACGGATCTATGAGGATGTGTATTGACTACAGGCAGCTAAACAAAGTAACAGTGAAGAATAAGTATCCTCTGCCTCGTATTGATGATTTATTTGATCAGCTCCGGGGAGCTAGGGTGTTCTCGAAGATTGATCTTCGTTCAGGCTACCATCAGCTGAAGATTAGAGAGTCCGACATTATGAAGACTGCATTCAGGACCGGATATGGTCACTATGAGTTCCTTGTGATGTCTTTTGGGCTGACCAACGCCCCAGCAACATTTATGCATCTGATGAACAGTGTGTTCAAGCCGTATCTTGATTCATTTGTGATTGTGTTCATTGACGACATTCTAGTCTACTCTCGTAGCCAGGAGGAGCATGCTCGGCACTTGAGTATTGTGTTGCAGAGGTTGAGAGAGGAGAAGCTGTATGCCAAGTTCTCCAAATGTGAGTTCTGGCTTGAGTCCGTGGCATTCTTAGGGCACGTGGTGTCCTGTGATGGTATTCGGGTAGATCCGAGGAAGGTCGAGGCAGTGCAGAGTTGGCCCAGACCGACCTCAGTTACTGAGATCCGTAGCTTTCTGGGATTGGCAGGGTATTATCGCCGATTCGTTCAGGGGTTCTCTTCTATTGCTTCACCCTTGACTAGATTGACTCAGAAGGGTGTTCCTTTCTTATGGTCCGAGGAGTGCGAGGAGAGCTTTCAGAAGCTCAAGACAGCACTGACCACATCACCAGTCTTGATTCTGCCGACAGCTTCAGATCCTTATATTGTATATTGTGATGCCTCAGGAGTTGGCATTGGTTGTGTGTTGATGCAGGAGGGTAGGGTCATTGCTTATGCTTCTCGTCAGTTGAAGCCCCACGAGAAGAACTACCATGTTCATGATTTGGAGCTAGCAGCCATAGTTCATGCTTTGAAGATTTGGAGGCATTACCTGTATGGTGTCTCCTGTGAGGTGTTCACGGATCATCGTAGCCTTCAGCACTTATTCAGACAGAAGGACCTTAATTTGAGACAGCGGAGGTGGTTGGAGTTGCTTAAGGATTATGACATCACTATTTTGTATCATCCGGGAAGGCCAATGTGGTGGCCGATGCCTTGAGTCGGAAGGCGGGTTGCATGGGCAGCCTAACTTTCATCCAAGTTAGGGAGAGGCCATTTGCTTATGATGTTCAGGCCCTAGCCAATCGGCTAGTGAGATTAGATATTTCGGAGCCGAGTCGGGTGTTGGCTTGTGTTGTTTCTCGATATTCCTTATATGATCGCATCAGGGAGCGACAGTATGATGACCCACATTTGCTTGTCCTTAAGGATAGAGTGCAGCATAATGATGCTAGAGATGTGACTATCGACAGTGATGGTGTTCTGAGGATGCAGGGCCGTATATGCGTGCCCAATGTTGATGGTTTGCGGGAGTTGATACTTGAGAAGGCACATAGTTCGCGGTACTCTATTCACCCAGGTGCCGCAAAGATGTACCAAGACTTGAGACAGCACTACTGGTGGAGGAGAATGAAGATGGATATTGTTAGGCATGTAGCTAAGTGCCTCAATTGCCAGCAGGTCAAGTATGAGCATCAGAGACCGGGCGGTGTTCTTCAGCGTATGGTTATTCCCGAGTGGAAATGGGAGAGGATCACCATGGATTTTGTTACTGGACTCCCTCGGACAACGAGGAAGTTTGATTCTGTATGGGTGATTGTTGATCGGCTGACTAAGTCCGCACATTTCATCCCAGTTAGTACTACTTACTCATCGGAGTGGTTGGCAGCAATCTTTATTCTGTAGATTGTCTGGTTTCATGGAGTCCCAGTTTCTATCATATCCGACAGGGGTACTGAGTTCACTTCTCGGTTTTGGAGAGCATTTCAGCGAGAGATGGGTACGCGGGTTGAGTTGAGTATAGCATTTCACCCCAGACAGATGGGCAGTCTGAGTGCACTATTCAGATCCTGGAGGATATGTTGCGGGCATGTGTGATTGACTTTGGTGGTTCATGGGATGAGTTTTTGCCACTTGCTAAGTTTGCCTACAACAACAGCTACCAGTCGAGTATTCAGATGGCCCCGTACGAGGCATTGTATGGCAGACGGTGTAGATCTCCCTCTGGGATGGTTTGAGCCTGGTGAGGATAGATTGATAGGGACTGAGTTAGTTCGGGATGCTCTAGATAGAGAAAAGTTGATCCAGGAGAGGCTTCGTACAGCACAGTCTCGCCAGAAGAGTTATGCGGACCATAGAGTTCGAGAGTTGTCTTTCATGGTTGGTGATAGAGTATTGCTGAAGGTTTCACCCATGAAGGGTGTCATGAGGTTCGGGAAGAAAGGGAAGTTGAGTCCCGTGTACATTGGTCCTTTTGAGATACTCAGGAGAGTTGGGGAGGTGGCATATGAGTTAGCCTTGCCACCCAGCTTATCCAGCGTTCATCCAGTATTCCATGTGTCTATGCTCCGAAAGTACATCGGGGATCCGTCCCATGTATTAGACTTCAGTACCATTCAGCTTGATGGTGATCTATCATATGATGTGGAGCCTATTGCTATTTTGGGTCGCCAGGTAAGAAAATTGAGGTCGAAGGAGATTGCATCAGTTAAGGTGCAGTGGAGAGGTCGGCCCGTGGAGGAGGCTACTTGGGAGGTCGAGCAGGAGATGCGGAGCAGATACCCTCAGCTATTTGAGACTTTAGGTATGTTTCTTGACCCGCTCGAGGACGAGCGTTTGCTTAAGAGGGGAAGAATGTGACGACCCGGCCCGTCGTCACGGGAATTACCACCCCGTTATGTTGTAATTACATAATTCATGCTTTTATATCGGTGTTAGAGTCTATCGGGGGAGTTAGGAGTGAATTGGATTGAAAATGAGGCATATAGCCTTTTTGGAGGAAACTTGAATAAGAAAAGTCAACCTGGAGTTGACTATTTAGTTAGAGAGCTCGGAATCGAATTCTGATGATTCGGTCAGCTCCGGGAGTTCATTGTGAGCTAGGAGAGCGATCGGAATTGAATTTGGAGATCCGGTGTAGAAATAGGCTTGAATTGGCTAAGGTTGAATTTTGGCGAAATCCGATCGATAGGTGAGATTTTGATCGGGGAGTCGGAATGGAATTCCGACAGTTGCAGTAGCTCCGTTATGTGATTTTGGATGTGCCTGCAAAATTGCAGGTCATTCGGAGGTCGTTTGGTCGGGTTTTTGATCGAATGTCAATTTCGGGAATTTTGAAGAAACTTAGGCTTGAATCCGTGTGTAATTGGTGATTTTGATGTTTAGGATGGTGTTTTTATGATTGGAACAAGTTCATATCGTGTTTTGGAGTATGTTGGTAGTTTTCGTTGGGGTCCCGGGAGCCTCGGGATGAATTCGGGGGTCCAAACGGACCAATTTGTGCCAAAGGCACTACTATTTCTGCTGCAATAAATGTAGAGGATTTTTGTGCTTCGCGATCGCGAAGCTATGTATGCGATCGCGTAGGGTAAAACTGGGAAGCTCTGCGATCGCAAGGGGGAGACTGCGATCGCGTAGTGTATTGGAATGAGGCCGGAAAATTGTTCTTCGCGATAGCGGAAGGAGTGATGCGATCGCGTAAGGTCGACTGGTTGTGCATCGCGATCGCGATGTGTAGTGTGCGATCGCGTAAGTCTGGGATTTAGAGCAATGCGATTGCGGGTGGTTTCACGCGATTGCGTAGTGTTGAGGCGTGAGTCAGTGCGATCACGTAGGGAGTGTCGCGATCGCGTAGAGTAATTTTGGGGTCCGGTGAATTTGTTCATCGCGATCGCGAGCTTGGGGCTGCGATCGCAGAAGGTCGCCTGGCAGTCAGTGAATTAATATAACAGAACAGTCCAGTCGCAAAACCCATACCCAAAAATCCCATTTTTGAGTTCCAAGAGAAGTATTGACGGGAGATTTGTTGGGAAATCATCGGGGTTTCGTCGGAGGTAATTTTTGTGGCTTAATTACATTATTTCACCATGAAATCCTTGGTTAAATTTCTGTAAATGGAAGATTAAAGGTGGGTTTGAGCCCTAAGCCTAAATTGAAGAAAAACACCGATTTGAGTGGGCAAATGGAGTCCGAATTGGGTAAATTTGATATGCCTAGACTCGTATTGAGACGAGGGTTCCGAATATATAACTTTTATAATTTTTTCGAGAAGCGCACCAAAAGTCGGGTTTTGACAACTTGTGGGTTTTGATATAATTTAGGTTATTTCGAATGAATTACGTGAAATTAGCATATATTGATGCATTCTCTATGATTTTGAGAAGATTTGGCACCCGAGGAGATTGATTTGCGAGGCAAGCGCAAGGCGGATTGAAGCTTCTACCGGTTCGAGGTGAGTGGTGGTAGTAAACAATGTACTGAGGGTTTGAAACCCCGTACTAGCACTTCACAGTGCTATGTTGAGATGAGACACACGTCTTGAGACGAGTGTAGTGACATTGTGATTGGGGACTTGGACTTGGTCCTTCCCGACTAATAGAATATTGTGTTGTATGACTGCTAATGAGATTATAACTGTACAATTGGGCTAATAGCCTTGTTTGGGGCCTTGTGCCGATATGTAGAGCATTAGGGAACCTATAGAGCTAGGTGACCCGTATATCGTGTTGGAAACGTTCACTCAGCCGTAGCTCTAGTTGTATAGCATAATATGAGCCAGTACTAGATGCGTACATTGAGAGAGATTATCTAAGGTGGAATTTCCTGTTCTAGCTGAGTGGGCCTGAAAGGCCAAGTCTATATTGACTGAGATAGGGTCAAGGACCCACTGTGATATATTATATTGGGCCTGAGAGGCCAAGTACATACTGACTGGGATAGGGTCGAGGGCCCATTATGGGGTATTATATATATATATACCTATATTGGATCGGGTTGCACGCTGCAGCAGTATATATATTGGATCGGACTGCACGCCGCAGTAATATACATGTAATATACATGTGGGACGGAGTGCACAACGCAGTATTATTGCGCTTGGGCTGTAGGAGCCCTTCGGAGTCCGAGTCTGCACACATTCTTAGTGAGCGCTGGAGTATATTATGGGATCGGGCTGCACGCCACAGTAGTATAGTTATATATGTATATATATATTGGATCGGACTGCACGCTGTAGCATCATAGCGCTTGGGCCTAGGGAGCCCCTCCGAGGTCTGTATACAGCTTGGGCCTAGGGAGCCCCTCCGAAGTCTGTATACACCCCAGTGAGCGCCGTCGACGTTAAATGGAGCGGGCTGCGCGCCGCAGCGGTATATGTATTGGAGTGGGCTGCACGCCGCAACATTATACTTAATCATATCCTACTATCTACTTAAATACTTATACATTATAGACATTGGTATGTGTCATTATATGTTGAGATGGCCGTACACCGTAGGGGTACGAGTGAGGGTTGGATCAGTGTAGAATCTTGTAGAGATAAACGTGGATTGGAGATTAGAGTACTACCATAGTGATGACGTACCTGTGAGGGTTGCCTTAGAACTGCTAAGTGATAGCACGGGAGTTCTTACCTTCAGTTATTATTTATTATTGTTACTCACTGAGTTGAAATATACTCACCCCACTCCCCTGCACTTTCTGTGCAGATCCACAGGTGCCCGAGAGCAGTTGAGACATTGTAGCTGCTGATCCTTGTCTATTTTTGCGGAGATTACGAGGTAGCCGCCAGCGTCCGCAGAGCTTGTTTCTCCTTCTTTATCATCTTGTTGATTTCCTATTTGCCTAGACTTGGTTGTATTAGGATGCTATTTTGTAGAGGCTCGGTCTCGTGACACCACGATATGGTTGGGACCGTATTTTGTATGTTTTACATTTCGCTTATCACCTGATATGATCATTTACTGTTTAAGTTTAATTTGATTAATAACTGGCTGGTTTAAGGGATAATATGGTCGGGCTTTCCTAGTATTGTGTTGGGCGCCATCACGACCAGGGTTTAGGGGTCGTGACAATAGGATAACATTTTCATATGATGAACTACCATTAGAGGGGACAGAGCACAACAGGGTATTGTATCTTACGGTGAAGTGCGAGGAATTAGTAGTGACCCACGTCTTGGTTGATAATGGGTCAAGTGCCAAAATTTTTCCTTTATCTACTCTGAGAAAGCTGAAGAATAATCACGAAAGAATCCACAGGAACAACATATCTGTGAGAGGATTTGACGGGGGTGGGAAGAACACTGTTGGAGACATCATATTGGAACTTACCATTGCACCGGTAGAATTTACTATGGAGTTTCAAGTGTTGGACGTTGCCGTGTCCTGTAATCTCCTACTAGAATGTCCATGGATCCATGCTGCAAAAGCGGTGCCTTCTTCACTCCATCAAATGATAAAGATTGAATGGGATCAGCAAGAAATAGTAGTGCATGGTGAAGATAATTCTTACAATACCATCATGCCATTTGAAAAAGTCTAGGGTGACAAAGGTCCTTAGGTGTACCAAGTGATGGACACTGTATCTGTGAATAAAATATCTGAAGGCGAAAACATCCCAATGCCCAAGGTAGCTCCCGCGGCAGTCATGGTTGCTAAGGAGATGCTGAAGAACGGGTTTCTTCCTGGAAAAAGGTTTAGGAGCTGCTCTGCAAGGAATAATATAGCTAGTATATCTTCTGGGTAGCACTAACACTTTCGGATTGGGTTTCAAGCCAACCATTTCCGATATACAAAGAGCCAAAAGACTGAAAAAGAAAGGATGGACCCTCCCTAAACCTATCCCGAAACTCTCCTATTCCTTCGTCAAGCCTGGTATAAAAAGATGTCCAGCAACGGTCATGCCTAGCCAAGCAGAGATAAGGCCAGACGAAGAGCTGTTAGAAATATTTGAGAGGTTGTTCAAAGACGTGAACATGATAGATGCAGTCGAGGGCACAAGCAGAATAGACGTCTAGTTTGTTGAATCCCATATCAAGCTAAATAACTGGGAAGCTACTCCTCTTCCAATCAGAAGGGAGTTGTGGTAGTTATCTTTAATGTTCCATTCCTAAATCTGTCTTATTTCAAAAGTTGTAACAAATCCTATGTTCTGTCTAGTCGGACGTATCAAAACCTTTTTATCTTTCAAAGTTTAAATAAAATGCAATTTCTTTCTTCCTCTATTTTGTTAGCCCTATTTCATTTTCTTTTCTTTTTTTGTATAGTCCATTTGTGTTGATTCAATGATATGTCATGCATAAGGGATTATTGGCCCAGTCTTGGTAATCAAATAGTTATACAAGAAATTGAACATGATAACGAAGTGGAGTATGAAGATGAGAAAATTTTGAAAGAAATTAGTAAAGATCCGAGCCACTACGAGGAGAAACCCAAACCGAACTTAAATGAGACAGTGTCTGTTAATTTTGGAGATGAGGAAAACATTTGTGAAACAAAGATTAGTGTTCATTTGGAAGCCTCACTCAGAGAGGACTTGATAAAGTTATTATATGAGTACAAAGACATATTTGCATGGTCTTATGACGACATGCCAGGGCTAAGTACTGATTTGGTGGTACATAAGTTGCCCGTTAATTCGGAATGCCAGCCCGTAAAGTAGAAGTTGAGAAAGTTCAAAACAGACATCAGTGCAAAATAAAAGAAGAAGTCAACAAGAAATTTGAGGCAAAGTTCATACGGGTCACCAAATACCCCACCTGGTTAGCTAATGTTGTACCTGTTTCGATGAAAGATGGAAAAACCAGAGTGTGTGTTGATTATCGAGACCTCAGCAAAGCAAGTCCGAAGGATAATTTTCCATTGCCAAACATCCACATATTAATTGATAATTGTGCCAACCACGAGATTGGTTCTTTTGTGGATTGTTATGTGGGTTATCATTAGATCCTGATGGACGAAGAAGATGTAGAAAAGATAGCCTTTATCACACCTTGGGGGACATATTGCTACAGAGTAATGTCGTTCGGGTTGAAAAATGCTGGAGCTACATATATGAGAGCAATGACCACTATGTTTCATGACATGATACATCGAGAGATTGAAGTATATGTGGATGATGTCATTATAAAATCCAGGAAGCAGTACGATCATGTTAAAGACTTGAGGAAGTTCTTCCATAGGCTTCAGAGATACAATCTCAAGCTCAATCCAGCAAAATGTGCTTTTTGAGTACCATCAAGAAAATTATTGGGGTTTGTGGTAAGCCGACATAGTATTTGATCCAGACCCGTCCAAGATAAAAGCAATTCAGGAGTTGCCTCCGCCAAAGAGCAAAAAAGATATGAAGAGTTTGCTAGGCAGGTTGAATTATATTAGCGGATTTATTGCCCAGTTAACGATAACTTGTGAGCCTATTTTCAAATTATTGAAGAAATATGTTGCAGTAAAATGGACTAAGGAATGTCAAGATGCATTTGATAAAATCAAGGAATATTTGGCCAATCCGCCTGTATTGGTTCCTCCAGAACCCAAAAGACCTTTAGTCCTTTATTTGGCTGTATTGGATAATTCTTTCGGCTATGTACTGGGGCAGCATGATGAAACGGGGAAGAAGGAGCAAGCAATTAACTACCTCAGTAAGAAATTTACATCTTACGAGGTAAAATATACTCAGTTGGAAAGAACATGTTGTGCGTTGACGTGGGTTGCACAGAAGTTGAAACATTACATGTCGGCTTACACCATATATCTTATATCTTGCTTGGATCCACTAAAGTACATCTTCCAGAAACCTATGCCTACAGGAAGGCTTGCTAAATGGCCAATTCTTCTTACAGAGTTTGATATCGTTTATGTAACCCGCACTGCGATGAAAGTGCAAGCAGTTGCTGATCACTTAGCAAAAAATCCTATCGACGATGAGTATGAACCACTGAAAACATATTTCCCTGATAAGGAGGCAATGAATATTGAAGAATTGGAACAAGACGAAAAGTCGGGATGGAAATTATACGTTGATGGGGGTGTCAATAGCAAAGGACTTGGAATTGGAGCAGTGCTCATTTTAGAAACGGGTCAGCATTATCCTGTTACCGCTCAACTCCGTTTTTTCTGTACTAATAATATGGCTGAATATGAAGCGTGTATATTGGGATTAAGAATGGCAATAGACATGGGTGTTCAAGAGATTTTGGTCATGGGTGACTCGGATCTCTTGATACTCAAATTCAAGGCGAATGGGAGACAAGGGATTTAAAGCTCATACCATACCGACAGTGTCTACACGAACTATGTCAGCGGTTTCAATCCAAATAATTTAAATATATCCCACGAATGCACAACCGAAGTTGCAGATGCTCTGGCTACTCTGTCATCTATGCTACACCATCCGGATAAAGCTTATGTGGATCCATTACAAATCCAAGTTCATGATGAGAATGCTTATTAGTATACGGTAGAAGAGGAACTTGATGGTGAACCATGGTTCCATGATATCAGAGAATATTTGAGAATGGGGGTGTACCCGGTGCAAGCTACGGGGGATCAGAAAAGAGCAATAAGATGATTGGCGAGTGGATTTTTCTTCAGTGGAGGGGTTTTATACAAAAGGACCCCGAATTTGGGTTTATTAAGATGTATAGATGCAAAGCAGGCTACTACAATCATGACTGAGGTGCACGCAGGAGCCTGTGGACCCCACATGAGTGGATATGTTTTAGCAAAGAAAATACTCGGGGCTGGATATTATTGGTTCACTATGGAACGAGATTGTATCAGATATGTACGAAAATGCCATAAATGCCAGATACACGGGGACTTGATTCATTCCCCGCCATATGAATTACATACGATGTTATTGGACCCATAGAGCCAGCTGCATCTAATGGGCATAGGCTTATTCTTGTTGCCATTGATTATTTTACCAAATGGGTGGAGGCGAAGACATTCAAAGCAGTAACAAAGAAGGCAGTGGCGGATTTCATACATGCTAACATCATTTGCCGTATCGCAATTCCAAAGGTGATTATTACAGATAATAGATCCAATATTAATAGTCATTTTATGGCGGAAACATGTCAAAAGTTTAGAATAATGCATCGCAATTCTACACCTTATCGGGCCAAAGTAAATGGAGCAGTCGAAGCCGAGAATAAGAATATTAAGAAAATCCTTCAGAAAATGGTGGAAGAGTCGAGGCAATGGCATTAAAAATTACCTTTTGCTTTACTGGGTTATTGCACTACTGTGCGCACTTCAATTGGTGCAACCCCTTATTCATTGGTGTATGGCATGGAGGTAGTGATACCTGCAGAACTTCAAATACCCTCCCTTCGAATCATTGCGGAGGCTGAAATTGATGATGATGAATAGGTAAAAGCCTGGTTAGAATAATTGAGCTTTATTGACGAGAAAAGATTGGCAGCAGTATGTCATAGACAGCTGTATCAACAGAGGATGGCCAGAGCATATAACAAGAAGGTACGACCACGAAAATTTGATGTTGGACAATTGGTATTGAGACGTATTTTACCATATTGGGCGGAAGAAAAAGGAAAGTTTGCCCCTAATTGGCAAGGACCATTTGTGGTATCTCGGGTGTTGTCCAATGGAGCATTATATCTGACAGATGTAGAAGGTAAATGCGTAGAGACTGCTATTAACTCTGATGAGGTCAAAAGATACTATGTATTATTCCTTTCATGTATATAATTGTAATTGTCATATTTTTGAAATTAAAATGATGAAGGCATTTTATTTCTCTATCCAAACACTTACCCATTGCTATCCCTTTGAGCCTTATTGTATTATCCTTTCGGAATCAATAATGAAGTAAAAAAAAAGATGAATGATGAAATGAGAAAAAAAGGAGCCAAAAGAAAAAAAAAAGAAAAGTTGAAAACAAAATGTGAAAAAAAAGAGAAAAGAAAAAGAGAAAAATACAAAAGAAGAAAATCGGGAGAAGTCAAATCGCAACAATGAAGCAATCTTAGGATTCGAAATACGTTTGGCTTGATCCCGAAAGGGTACGTAGGCAGCCCCACTGAGGTTCAGTCACAACAGAAGAAAAATCCAAGGTTCCCCAAAAAATTGAAACTGGGGCAGAAGTTATGTTTATTATGAATAATATGATTCTGAAAGTTGTAATTTTTGAAACCAAATTGGAAATTTGAGCCTTTATACCCTTCTTTCTAAATCCATCCAAATGCCACATTACGATCCAAAGAAAGACTTTCTGATTAATTTCAAGGAAATGACAGTACACGTAGGTGAAGAAAAACATATTGTGGACAACACATGGGAAACCTGAAGATGGAGGATATGAAAATAATAAATAAAATGAGACAGTCTTATTGGTGAAAACCCTCACGGGCACCATAAGGCGACACACGTTCCAGAGAAATAAAATGAGAGAGTCTTATTGGTGAAAACCTTAACGGGTACCATAAGGCGACGTGAGTTGAGAAAAATAAAATTACAGAGTCTTACTGGTGAAAACCCTCACGGGCACCATAAGGCAAAAGTGAGAAATGATTTTATAAAGGAAAAGCAGCAAGTCTAGTAAAGTTTGGGTTGTTGAAAAGAGAAATAAAAACGGCAAGTGATTTGGTTGGACGGACTGGGTCGGTTATCCAAATGCATGGCATGGTCAAAGCAATCAGTCTTCCTACCCAGATAAGTCCCGTCTTTAAAAAATATTCCTACCCTCAAATTCAGGATCATTGCATTTCATTTTTATTTTTGCTTAAAACCTGTCTACAAGACATTGCCAGTTGAAAGCTAATTACCAACTTCTCATGTTAAATGGGACAATGATATTCGGTCCTTCAAAGGATGGGAGAAATAGAGCAACATATGGTGATCATATAGACAAAGGGAATAAAAGAGAAGATGGAAAACAAAAGGGAATTATAATGAAAAGTTGAGCTTAGAAAATTATTGGAAAACAACCAGGAGTTACAGCGAGGCAGTATAAAAGCAAGTTGAAGCAAATTCAGGAGTGGAAGCAAGGCCAACAAGAATGCCAGTTGTTAACTAACATTTTTACTAACAAGTTGCTCATTGATCAAAACAGGGACAAAAGATTCAAATTCTTACTAATCACTTTAAAGTGAATGTGACCAATGTGGACACACAAAGGAGCATGAGTTTGGCAAAGTCAGGCACCCACCTAGAAAATAAGGGAAAGTAGTCAAAAGAAAGCAACAATAGAAGAAGGAATCCATGATGAAAGGATCAGTAATCAGGCGCTCACCTGAATAACAATGGAATATTTTTCTTTAATTTTTGCAATTAGGCGCCCACCTGGATAACAAGGGAATATTTTTCTTTAATTTTTGCAATCAGGCGCTCACATGGATAACAAGGGAATATTTTTCTTTAATTTTGGAAAAGTCAGGCACCCACCTGGATAACAAGGGAATATTTTTCTTTAATTTTTGCAATCAGGCACCCACCTGGATAACAAGGGAATATGTTTCTTTAATATTTGCAATTATGCGCCCACCTAGATAACAAGAAAATATTATTCTGTAATTTTTGCAGTCAGGCGCCCACCTGGATAACAAGGGAATATTTTTCTTTAGTTTTTTCATATTTTTCTTTAATTTTTTCAATCAGGCGCCCACCTGGATAACAAGGGAATAATTTGCTTTAATTTTTGGAATCAGGCGCCCACCTGGATAACAAGGGAATATTCTTCTTTAATTTTTGCAATCAGGCGCCCACCTGGATAACAAGAGAATATTTTTCTTTAATTTTTTGCAATCAGACGCCCACCTGGATAATAAGGGAATATTTTTCTTTAATATTTTTGCAATCAGGCGCCACCTAGATAACAAGGGAATATTTTTCTTTAATTTTTGCAATCAGGCGCCCACCTAGATAACAAGGGAATATTTTTCTTTAATGTTTTGCAATCAGGCGCCCATCTGGATAACAAGGGAATATTTTTTTTTTAATTTTTGTAATCAGGCGCCCACCCGGATAACAAGGAAATATTTTTTGCAAAATGAAATCCTTCTTTTTCTAACAGTTAATAGCCTGATAGATTCTAAGCCCCATACTGGGGCAGAAAGTTTTTCTTTATTTTTGTAGCAAGTAGACGCCCACCTGAAGAACAAGGGAATACTTTTTGAAGTTTTGCCATCAGGCGCCCACCTGAAGAACAAGGGAATACATTTTTAAAGTTTTACAAGTAGAACAAGGGAATATATTTGAAGCAAGTTGCAAGCAAGGAGTCTTCTCAAAGATTAGAAGATGCAAATGGAAGAACAAGAATCAATTGGAAGATATAGATATGATTTTGTAAAACATAGAACATAGTTTAACTTATTTTCTTTTTACCACGGTGTAATAAGGAGATCAGCAGCAGTAACGACAAGCAACAGCAGCAGAGCCACAACTCTCTGGTAGTTTCAACTACAAGACACTCCAGAACTACACTGACCTGATTCCTGTTTAGCCCAGGATATGTAGACAATCCTTGAAGATGGATACGGTCAAAACTTTTAAAAATGCTTCATACTGAATATGCGAGTGGGAAAAAATCCCTCATTACTACTCACTTGTCTTTGCACTGAAACTCTTCATGTTCCCGAGCAAAGAGGGGCAGCTGTGAGCACGTGATTTTTGCCCCAAGCAATTAATTCCAAAATAAAATATAAAAATGATTTTTGATTGAAATTGGTTGATTATTGTGTAGAAAATATTGGTGTGTGCTTTAATTGTTGAAAATAAAGTGATAAAAATTGAAACAAAAATACAAAATGCAATTAATTAGAAAATACCAAAAAATGTATGATAATTACTAAGAAATTAGAAAAATCCAAGACAAATACGAAAAATTACTAAATAAAAGGAAAAATACACCAGGAATAATACATTAAGGAAAACATGTATAAAATACAAGAAACAATACAGAAATTAATTAATTAAATAAAAGTTAAAAAATACAAAAAAACATAAATGCAAGAAAATATTAATATACAAGTCTTTGGGCGAATTACTAAGGCTAGCCCAAAAATTACAATACCTGGCCCAAGTTTGAAATCCAGCCGGCCATCCTTACAAAAGATAAAATGACACCGTTTAAAGCAATTTAATTTGGACCATTGATATATTCAATCAAACAGACCAGGTAAGGCGGTTCCCAAATAAACAAAACGACATCGTGTAGAGAAACAATCACAACCGTCCATTCAATTAGTCTAACGGATACAGTGGGTGTTACACTTAAACCAAATGATACAGTTTAGTTAAATGAATCTCAACTGTCCAAAGATCTAATTTAACGGACAAGATGAATGCTTCAATTAAAACATACGACGTCGTTTAAAGGGGAAAAGGATCTGGGTCGTTCGTATTATCTAATCTAACGGTTGTTAATCAATAACCTAATTTAAATATATATCTTCCCCCCTTCGTTCATTACACCCATTATACAGACACACCCCTTCATAGTTTAAAACCCTAGCCGCCCTGAACTGCCTTCTCCTTCTCCACAGACCATCGGAAACCTACCGGTGGTCTACCTCTGCTCATCGTCTCCGACTAAAACCTTCATCCCTGAACACCCTTCTCCCCCTTATACCAGTTTACCCCATTAATCCCACCCAAACATCACACCATATTCCCTAGTCCTTGATGTTCTGTCACCGGAACCCTAGCTGGCGACCACCCAAAGTATGAACCAGCCTCGCAAACTTACACCCCAAAACTGCCTTAAACTTCTCTCTCATCCCACCTAAGCCTCGTCTCTCGAATCTTAGCCATACTTCTCGAATATTCAAAAATGTCTCGCCGGAACCCTACTCCGGCGGACATCCAAATCCAGAAACCTGTTAAAACCATAACCCTAGTCTCCAAATACATCATTCCCACATCCAAACTAGATTCTAGGGGGTCTACCTAGAAGATCTTCTATAAAAGAAACCCAGAGTCTCTGAAGGACCAAAAAAGGAAGAAAATAATGAAAAGAAGAAAGAAGGGAAAGAAAAGGAGAACGAATGAAAAGAGAGAGGAAGAAAAGGAAAAGAAACCCGAAAAGCTAAGTATATTTGAACCATCTCCGATTTTCTTTGCTTTTGTGCTTTGATGTTGTTTAAAACCTAAATCTTTGCATGATTTCTTTGTGTTAATTTGAGTTAATACAATCATGTTAAATCACATGCTAATTAGCTGTTTGATTGCTTATGTGTAATAGAACCTGTTTCGATTAAAGATTTGAGTAAATAGGATTCAACCATTATCTATTGTATCTCTGAATTTTGACTAGTTAAAATTGGCTGAAATAGGGTTATATTTGCAAATTACATGAAAGTGGTTAATTTTGCAATATGATTTATATGTGTGGTTTTTCTGAACTTTGAACACTTAGTCTCAATAGTGTTATATTTGCAAATGAAATGGGCTACTGTTGCGATGGTGTGAATGTTGACTGTTAAGGCTATTTGTGGCTATTTCTGAAAGTGATTAATTCTGTAAATCCTACTTAGTCTTAAAATGGGTTAAAAAATAAAGTTAGTTAGTGGTTATATTTTAAATTCAAGGCTGAGATACCCTAGGTCTTAACAGATCTAAGGGCAGGTCGCGTGAATACTTATAACTATAAAGGGTAAAAGAGGAAGGGGAAATGGTATTTTTGAGAATAATGTAGAGGTAGTAAGGGCATAAAGGACAATTGGGCCTGGTTTTACTGTAAATAGATGACTAATAGAGGGTAAGCCAGTCATAGTAAAGGGTAGATGAGTAATAATCCTTAGCAAGTGAGGGCAACAAGGTCATTATCGCCCAATAGAACAATATAGAATAACTTGGAACCTTCTAGCAGAGGTTTAAGTGCATTTTTATTAAAAACAGCCTATACTTAACTGAAATAATTGAAAAAGAGTAGGGGTGAGAAATATGAATAATTAATTCAAATTTTCTTCCCAATCTACTCTATAAATAGGCTGTCTCAGGCCTAATTTAGGGGGTTCAAAAAATTAGAAAAGGTTCAGAATTATAGAGTTTGAAATTTCAGAGTTATTAGAGTTCTCAAATCTCTGAAATCTATACACTGAAGTGCTATTGGTTTTCAATTAGCTGTAAATTCGAGTGTCCTTCTGGGAATCTTTCTTGGTCGTTCTTCACTGGTTTCATTCAAATTTGTTGGGTTTCCAATTTGATTGGGTTAATTTGCTGGGTTATATTCCGGAGTTTGGTATTTGCTGTGTTGATTCGTTCCTGCTGCTGTTGCTATATTGTTTTTGTTGTTGCTGATTTTCCTTCTTCTCCAACTCTAGACTCATCAATTAGTTACTTGAATCAGGTATACTACTATTTCCTGGATGCTGTAATTGAGTTACTGATAGGAGAAATTAAAAATGTTAATCATGTTTTAGCTAAATCAATCGTGTATTTGTCATTTTGATTATGTAGTTTAAAATGCTTAGATCCTTGTAATTCGTTTAGGATTTGATTGTAATAAGTAGTGGACTGGAAGTATGCTTTTATTCAGTAGTAGCAACTGTGATATAAACGATATGATAAATAAGCTAGGTAGAGATGATCACCTAAATCTAAGATTTAAAACTGCTTTGAACTTAGATAAACCCCCTGGATTTATAACTTTTATGAAACAGATGTGTAGTATTAATATTTAGGCATTTTTTTAATCAAGTTTTGGATACGCATCAATTAATTGGAAAAGCATAAATAGTTTTGAATCTCAAATTGTATTACTGTTTGTAAATACTTAAATTGATTTAGCTACAAATTTGTTTTGAGATTCTGCAAATTAGTGTTTTAGTAACGATTCGAATATCAAATTCTATTAGTTGAATAAAATCATTGATATAAACTACTGTGTTAGAGTTATTAGCTAATTTGTTGAATATTGAAATTAGAAGTGATTATATGAAACTGGCGATTGCGAAAACAATTAGTTATTAATACTGGTTGTCACATATTCATTAGTGCATATTATGAAATGTTAGTTAGCCATTACCATGCCTTAAATGTGAAGGATTTGGGCCTGAATATGAAATCAGGCCCTGATAAAAAATGAAACAACATTTATGCCTTCGAATAGGAATGGAAATATTCGCTGGGCTTCAGAAGCTCAGTATCTCTCTGCAGATCGTTGAGCCAGTTCGTGGTCCAGGCCCAGTAATAAAATATGGCCTGGACTCTAATACACAATACTACGAAATTAATGTGTAAACAATTATATTAGGACGGAAAAACAGAAATAGAGAATATAGTATACTTTAGGATGAACTTTAAACAAACAATGGAGATGAGCCTCGCCAAATCATAAATGCATAATTGCGGGGCCCTCCATAATTACCTATAAAAAATGATAGAAATTAGAAAGACCGTTTAGCGAATTTCACGGTCTATCTAAAAGTTAACGAGATGTAGATACTTAGGGCACGATTTGTAATAAATATACATTCCTAATACGGGTGCACATTTATGTGACCCAAATCGAAATCTCGACGAAGTTGAAATGCACTAAAGTCACAGGCGCACTGGTGCGGTGTGACTCGAAATGCATTTTCGCGACGTTGCAATTCTTCTAAAAATGATAAAGCGGAAAACTAATAAGACATAAAAGCGAAACAGATGAAGGAATCAGATAAAAACAAAAACAACAATTGAGCGATCGTGCTAGAACCACGGAATTCGGGAGTGCCTAACACCTTCTCCCGGGTTAACATAATTCTTTATCCGGATTTCTGATTCGCGGACTGTAACAGAGTCATAATTTCCTCAGTTCGGGATTCAATCGGTGACTTAAGACACCATTAATCTCTCAAGTGGCGACTCTAAATCTAAATAAATAAATCCCATTCCGACTGTCCTTTAAGTGGAAAAACTCCTTCCCTTTTGGTTGTTATATCCCTTTCATGGGAAATGTAGTAAAACCAAAGTGGGGTATTGTGTAAAAGCAGAAAAAAGGAGGTGTGACAATTGCCATTGCCAAAACTATCGACCAGCTGTATGAAAGGCTCAAAGCTAATGGTTATGTCACCCGTATCCAAGCCGTAAACCCCCAAAACCCCTCACAGTGGGTAAACCCAGATAAAGACTATGCATACCATTCTTGCATGAAGGGGCATACCATTGAAGAGTGCCGCTCTTTGAAGGATAAGATCCAAGTTTTGATTGTCAACAATATCATCGTGGCAAATGAGTCTACACTGAATATCTGTATCAACCGTCTACTAGACCACAAGGGTGGAGGTGTTCATATGATTGATATAGAAGATGACTGGGACCCCGAGGGATCGATCGGGTTCATAGCAGAAGGTGACGCGCCAAAGAAACCAACAGTTACCCTTAACCCGATTGTGGTCCAGATGCAACCTTCTAAAGACACCAAGGTGAACATGTTTGTACCACTTGATCCAGAAATACCATCCTCTGCAAAGACGCCAACACCAATCGAGGTCAAGTTTGGGTCCCCAAAGGCACCGGTACCATTTGAGGTAGTTGTAAAGGTTGCCCATTCCGGTAGCAATGACAGCAGTAACACTGTTCCACCCAAAAGACATACCATGTGATTACACAGCTGAAGCAAGAAGGAAAGGGAAAAATAAATTCAATGAAACAAATGCAGCACAGGGTATGACAAGAACCAGCAAGGTTTATATCTCATAGCATTTGGATGAGTCGAGTAGGCAAGCCTCTAGTCGACCAACCATTACTAAAACTGGACCTGACGACCTCTGGAGGAAGATACAAGCCAAAGAGTATTCAGTCATTGATCAGTTGAACAAAACGCCAGCACAGATCTCTATCTTGGCTCTGCTACAAGCTCTGGTGCACATAAGAATGTCTTGTGGAAGGTGTTGAGCAAGGCATATGTACCCAGCAACATCACTGTAGGAGAAATGGAAAACATGGTAGGGCAGGTATTGGAGAGTCACAATATCACTTTCCATGAAGATGAGCTACCACCGGAAGGGCTGAGCCACAACAAGGCATTGAACATCTCTGTACAATACGAGGATTATTTAATCACCAAGCTCCTGATTGATGGAGAGTCCAACCTCAATATTTGCCTGTTGGTGACACTCGGAACATTGGAGAAAGGTCTGAATGAGATCAAATATGGGGCCATCAACATCAAAGCCTTCGATAACTCCCAAAGGTCCAATATCGGGGAAATTAGCCTTTGTTTATAAATGGGACCTACTTGGTTCGATGTTGAATTTAGGCCTCATTTGTATGTTTTTTTAAGATTAAGACGTCTGAATCTGAATACACATTTGAATATCAAGATGTGCATTAAAATTAAGACATCTGAATATTAATACACATCTGAATATATTAAGATGTGTATTAAGATCTGAATAATAAATAATTAAGACTGTTTGATTTTTAACATCTGAATATATAAAATTTATCTTTATTTGAAAATTAATAAATATAAAATTCAAATGAAATACTAGCTAATCTAATATTTTATCAATAAAATTTATAGTTTTTAAAAATATGATAGTTGTTGGTGGTGATGATTAACGGGTGAATATCGATTAGCAGCGGTGGATGGTGGTAGTATTGGTTGATGATGGTGGTTCATGCTAGTAACTAGTAGTTATTGGTAGTGTTGGCGATTATGTTTTAGGATGGTGGTGGTGGTTGCTGTTAATAGTTAATAATGGCGGGTGGTGATAGTAGTTCTGACTGAGGAAGATGGTGGATGGATGGTGGTAGGTTATAATGATGGACAGTGTTGACCGTAGTTGTTGGTGGTGATGGAGTGGTCAATTGTGTTAGTTGAGGTGAATGAGTGTTGATTGTGGGTGATGGTGGTCAAAGTGGTGGGGATAGTGGGCAGTGATGGTCGATAATTGTGGCGGCTATGATTGGGGATGATGGTGGCGTGGTGGTGGTGGAGGTGGTGGTGGTGGTGGTGGTGAGGTTGGTTGAGTATGGTGGTGGTGGTAGTTGATAATGGTAGGCGGTGGCGGCAATTAATAATAAATATATGATAACATCTTAATGAAATTAAGTCTCTGTTATAGATCTGAATCATACAGATCTATTCAGACACATTAAGTGGTTGTGAAGTAAAAAAAACAAACACACTTAATAATTAAGATCTAAATAATTAAGATTCAGATTTTAAAAACAAACGCACTTAATATGTGAGATCTGAATGATTAAGATTCAGACCTCCATTAAGTGCAAACAAATGAGGCCTTAAAGTGATAGACCTGCTTGCGTCTTACAACATGCTATTGGGTCGACATTGGATTCATGCTACTGGGGCTTTAGTATCGTCCCTACATCGAGTAGTGAAATTTGAATGGAATAATCAAGAGGTAATCATTCACGGCGACGGTAGCAATCCCATATACAGTCGCCAGACCATCCTAGCAATCGGAGGAAGAAGAAATATAGGCGGAGAAACCTACCATCACATTGAGTGAGTTAACACTGTAGACAAGGATAAATGGTGGGATAATAAAATCGAAAACATACTGAACTGGTGCGGGTATGAACCAGGTAAAGGACTCGACCAGAATCTCCAAGGGATCGCTAAGCCGATCAAACTAAAGAAACACAGTACAACTTTTGGTTTGGGATATGAGTACACCTGAGGAGGAATTCAACCACTAGTTTCCACCTTGGTGCGGTCTTTATTAACCGTTGGAACAGCCGATACCTCACTTGGAGCAGACTTTTCAACCAGCCGATGTCATATATGGGTCGGAAGAAGAGGAAGCACTGATAGCAATGAGGAGTTTGTTTTTGGAAGATGATAAAATGGATTGTTGAGTCATTTTAGAGAAGGAGGGAGAGGAAGGCCCTTACATACAAGCCATGAGACGAGGAGAGCACCTCAACAATTGGTCCATCAGAACCACCAGAGACCGAAAAACTTCAGGGTAGCAAGGCTGAACAAAGCACCACGCACTATTTTGTTTTACTAGTTTATTTTACTTTCACTTTTTTATTTTTGCAAGAAAGTGATATGATGTTCAACATATTTACGGAATTTATTAATGTTTTTCAGTTTCTTATAAATCCTACTCTTATTATTTTTCATTACTTTACTCAAATAGCATCACCATTACTTATCTTGATGAACCAATGACTGTGACATGCAACGAGACAACGCAACAAACGGACATAGATTTATAGGAAGATGCTATAGCAAAAAAGATTCTTAAGGAAGTTGAGAATTTCAAAAATTGGCCTAAGTCCAACTTGGACGAGACTGAGATTGTCAATCTGGGAGATGCAGAAAATATCAAAGAATCATAAATCAGCGTCCATTTGTCACCGTAAAAAAGAATATACAAAGTTCCTAAGGGAGTATGAAGACATATTTGCATTTTCATACAATGACATGACTGGTCTAAGCAAATCCATTGTGGCTCATAAATTTCTGACTGATCCGGCCTGTCCGCCAGTAAAGCAGAAGCTCAGAAAGTTCAAGCCAGATATGAGTTCGAAAGTCAAGGAAGAAGTCACTAAGCAGGTCAAAACTAAGGTTCTCAAGGTAGTAGAGTATCCAACATGGTTAGCCAATATTGTGCCAGTACTAAAGCAGGACCGAAAAGTTAGAGTTTGTGTCGGCAAACCGGACCTCAACCGGGCTAGTCCCAAAGATGACTTTCCTTTGCCAAACATACACATCTTGATTGACAATTGTGCCAAGCACGAGCTGTAGTCTTTCATTGATTGTTTTGCTGGATACCGCCAGATATGGATGGATAAAGAAGATGCTGAGAAAACGGCCTTCATTACACCATGGGGGATGTACTATTACAAGATGATGACGTTCGGGTTAACGAATGCTAGGGCCACCTATATAAGGGCCATGACTACCATTTTCCATGATATGATACATAAAGAGATCGAGGTATATATAGATGATGTAATCATTATGTCCGAGAAAGTCGCTGATCACATGGATGATTTAAGGAAATTCTTTAATAGGCTGAGAAGATATAACCTGAAATTGAATCCTACAAAATGTGCATTCGAGGTTCCGGCTAAGAAATTGCTTGGGTTCATTGTGAGTCACCGAGGGATAGAATTGGATCCATCAAAGGTCAAAGCTATTCAAGAATTGCCAATGCCAAAGAACAAAAAAGAAGTAACGAGCTTATTGGGGGGACTTAACTACATCAGCCGGTTCATAGCACAGTCTACTGTCATTTGTGAGCCAATCTTTAAGATGCTGAAGAAGGATGCCGCTACCAAATGGATAGATGACTGCCAAATGGCCTTCGACAGAATTAAGGAGTACTTGTCAACACCGCTAGTTTTGGTCCCGCCCGACACAGGGAAACCTTTATTGCTCTACCTTACAGTGTTGGATGGAGCATTCTATTGTGTTTTGGGGCAACATGATAAAACGAGGAGAAAAGAACAGGCCATTTATTATCTCAGCAAGAAGTTTACCCCGTATGAGGCCCGATATTTTCTGTTGGAACGCACTTATTATGCCCTGGCTTGGGTAGCTCAGAAATTGAGGCACTATCTCTATTCTTACACCACATATCTTATATCAAGAATGGACCCATTGAAGTACATCTTTTAGAAGCCCATGCCCATTGGCAAGCTAGCCAAGTGGAAAATCCTACTGAGTTAGTTCGACATTATCTACGTAACTAAGAAAGCAATCAAAGGAGAGGCATTAGTAGATCACCTTGCAGAAAACCCCGTGGATGGAGAATACGATCCCTTAAAGACGTATTTTCCTGATGAGGAGGTATCATTTGTAGGAGAAGACATCACACAATCCTATGATAGTTGGAGGATGTTTTTCGATGGAGCTGCAAATTTCAAAGGAGTTGGCATAGGGGCAGTACTAGTATCATAAATAGGCCAGCACTATCCGGTATCCGCCAAACTCAGGTTCCCCTGCACTAATAATATGGCCAACTACGAAGCCTGCATCTTAGGGCTCAAGATGGCTATCGACATGAACATCTAAGAGTTGCTAGTGATTGGAGATTCAGACTTACTTATACATCAGGTCCGAGAAGAATGGGCAACCAAGAACTCCAAGATACTCCCATACCAGCATCATGTACAGGAGTTGAGGAAGTGGTTCACAAATATAGAATTCCGACATGTTCTTAGAGTCCAGAATGAGTTTGCCGACGTAGTGGCCACCCTATCATCTATGATTCAGCATCCAGATAAGAACTTAATAGACCATATTCTAGTGAAGATTCATGATCAAATAGGTTAATGTGCTCATGTCGATGAAGAAGCGGCAGTGTGTCCAACAATTTCTATTCGAAATGAGAATATCATATCTTGAAAATGCTATTTGAAAATGCACACTTCGAAGATTGTCCAACAATTTCTTCCACAGCGAGGGAATCATGTATATGAGGACTTCAAATTTGAGTTTTTTAAAGTGTGTTGATACAGAGGAAGCATCTAAACTGCTAGAAGAAATTCATGCCAGGACATGTGGTCCACATATAAATGGTTTTGTCTTAGCCAAAAAGATACTCCGAACTAGTTATTTTTGGATGACTATGGAGACAGACTATATCCAGTATGTTTGAAAGTGCCACCGTTGTCAGATCTATGCAGAAGTGAAAAGGGTGCCCCAAACGAGCTTACTACAACAAGCTCGCCATAGCCATTCGCCCCTTGGGAAATGGATGTTATTGGACCTATCGATCCCGCCGCATCAAATGGGCACAGATTCATTCTAGTGGCAATTGATTATTTCACCAAATGGGTTAAAGCATTATCCTACAAACCAGTGACTAAAAAACTCATGGCAAACTCTGTTTGCGATCACATTATTTGTCGATTCGGGATTCCAGAATAAATTATCACTAATAATGGTTCCAATTTCAACAGTGATTTGATGAAAGACTTGTGTGAAACTTTCAAGATCAAACACAAGAATTCTATAGCTTATAGACCTCAGATGAATGGCACCATAGAAGCTGCCAAAAAGAATATCAAGAAAATACTAAGGAAAATGATAGAAAAGCATAAGCAGTGGCATGAGAAGTTATCATTTGCTTTGTTGGGATACCGCACCATAGTTCACATATCAACCGGGGCAACTCCCTATATGTTGGTTTATGGTAAAAGGCAATCATTCTCGCTAAGGTAGAAATTCCTTCCTTGAGGATCATAGAGGAAGCAGAACTTGACGACGCAGAATGGATAAAGAGCCAGTACGAGAAGTTAGCCCTTATAGATGGAAGAAGAATGAACGCAATTTGTCATGGTTAGCTTTACCAGAACAGAATGACCAGAGCCTTCCACAAGAGAGTCAGACCAAGCCAATTCACACCGGGGTGGCTAGTGTTAAAGAAGATTTTCCCGCATCAGGATGAGCCAAGGAGAAGTTCTCTCCCAACTGGCAGGGTCCATACATGGTTCACTACGTTCTAACAGGAGGAGCCTTCATACTCGCAGAAATGGACGGAGAAGTATCAATTCAGATGCAATGAAGCGATACTATGTGTAATCATTTATGATTATGATGTAATTTGAGCTGCATCTGACCTAATTACGTTTAAGAGGGGATACGTAGGAAATCTTATGGGTTCAGTCACAATTCAATAAAATTTTCATCGCCCCCTCCCACAATTGGAAACTGGGGCAGAATTTTGAGGAGGACCCTCAAAATTCTGAAGTAACTTCAGCCGATCATTACAAGCAGCTGTCAGAAGTATCAACCTAGTAACTGGGGGAGAATTTTGAGGAAGACCCTCAAAATTCCTGCGCAAGAGAGGTTGCAACGTTTTGAACCGCGTCATAATCGCTCGTTCATCTAAAGAAAACCATTTTTCACTTATGTATTTATGTTACATTTTTACTAAATCATGCATGTCTATTATCAAAATTGCTTTGTTTAGCAGCGCTACCTCGATGATACACAACATCACTAAAAACAAAGCCAAGCAGGACAACCAAAGTCTACGGGGAATACGAACTAACCTTTCCTCTCGACAAAACTCACGATTTTTCTTTGGATGCAGGCACCCAAGTTGCAAATCACCGAATACATTTATACACTCATACTTTTTAGGAATACGACCCTCTGAACCATCACCTATTCACATTTTCTATCCGCATACAACATCCCCAACAACCACAATATCGCAATCAGCTATCAGCTAAGAGATTTTACTATTGGCTGCCTTTTACTTTTCTGCATTGTATAAGGCTACCTTTCTACCTTCCGAGGTTAAGCTCTACCTCCATCTGCATGTTCTGCATTGCATAAGGCTACCTTTTTGCCTTCCAAGGTTAAGCTCTACCTCCATCTACATTTTTTTGTATTGCATTTATTCCTTCTGAGGTTAAGCTCTACCTCCACCTATATTTCTACATTGCATAAGGCTACCTTTCTGCCTTCCGAGACTAAGCTCTGTCTCCATCTGGATTTTTCTACATTGCATAACGCTACCTTTCCACCTTCCGAGGTTAAGCTTTACCTCCATCTGCATTTTTCTGCAAAACATAAGGCTACCTTTCTTCCTTCCGAGGTTAAACTCTACCTCCATCTTCATGGCTGAAATATCGCCAGTTTATTTTGCATGGCCGAAAGATCGTCACCTTATTTACTTCTTGCACCGGCTGAAATATCGCCATTATTATTTACATCTTGCATTGGTAGAAACATTGCTACCGTTTATATCTTGCATTGCTGAAAGATCGCCACATTTATTCACACCTGCATCGGCTGAAATATCCCCACTTTACTTATATCTGCATGGCTGAAATATCGTCACCTTATTTGCATCTTGCATAAGCTAATATATTGCCACCATTATTTACATCTTGCATCGGCTGAAATATCGCAACCGTTTATATCTTGCATGGTTGAAAGATCACCACCTTTATTTACACATGCATCGGCTGAACTATCGCAACTTTACTAACATCTACATGGCTGAAATATCCCCACCAATTTACCTCTTGCGTGGCTGAAAGATCACCACCCTTTATTTGTATTTCCGCATCGCCTGAAAGATCACCACCTTTTGCATTTCATGGGCGGAAAGATTGTCGCCTTTTGCAATTCATGGGATAAAAGATTGCCAAATTTTCCAAAGACATCATTGTTCAGAGACACTATTTTCATAGCCCGAGAACGCCATGCCATGGCCTGAGGACCCCATTTTATCTCCTACATATCATTATTCAAAGGCATCATAGTTCGGAGGCGTCATTCTCATAGCCCAAGAACATGATTTCATAGTCTATGAATCCTTTATTATACGCTTCATGGTCAAGGACGTCATGGTCTGAGGACGTCATCCTAACCGTCCAAAGAAAGCATTCATGGTCAAACGGGAACTTGCATCACGTTTACATTTATGTAATATATATATATATATATATATATGTTCGCATTGCTCATTTGTAGGTAAACCGGCTAGCAACGGTTCTGTCTCAATAGGAGCGACCCCACTCCAATTCCTGCAACCTACTAGACTTCAACCATCTTTCTCAACCTGAATATTGCGTCTGTTTTTCGAAAATCTCCATCGACATATTCTGATGGATCCCGAACTACATATGACCTGATTCCTATAAGACCAGGGATATGTAGGCAGATCTAGAACTAGAGCTCGGTCAAAATTCTTCAAATCATTTCGTTCGGTCAAATTGGCCATCATATCTTTACCCGACAACTCTTTCAGACTTCCCGAGTAAAGATGAGCAGTTGTTAATACCCAATTTTTCCCTATGTATTTTTATATACAAAATACTTTCAAAATAAAATATTTATGCATATATATAAGCATACCCAAGTGTTTTTAGTATTTTTCCCAATTTTTAAATATTTTAAGAATCAATTTATTGTCCACTTTAGCAATGCAAAAATCCAATAATGATTCCCAAGATTATCATTTTAGTGAATAAATTATTTTATTCTCATATAAAATATTTACGAATTTATTTGGCATTTTTAAAGATAAATTGCATATAATTGTAATATTAACCTACTTTAAGATTAATAATATTTTTATTATAAAATTGGTCCATGTATTTTTAAATTAATATTTATATATTATTAATTAGCGTAGCACTTTTAATTTGCTTTTAATATCATTTTCACTATTTTTACAAAATAAAACAGGAAAAATTGGCCATTTAACATTTAGCCTCCCTTTATTTCAATTACAGCCTCTTTGCATTTCAATATTGACCTTATATTGACCCAATTCTACCCCTATTTGGACCAGGCCAATTTTGTTTCAACCCGGTCCCCCGACCCAATTTAATATCCGCCCATTTCCTATCTTTGATCTAGGTCGTTGATCATTTTGATCAACAACCATAAACCCCCTTACCTTTTTTAACCCTGAACGACCTTCCCTAATCCCTCATTTCTCTCTGATAGCTGCCTTTGAAACCCCTTGTCTCTCAAACTCTCTCAAAACTCTTCGGAACTCTAGCCTCCTCCTACATATTTCACCATATTTTCACCGGAATCCATGGCTTCTCAGGCCATGGACGGTTTATACCCATCCCCTCTACCATTAAACCATGGTTGTTCAAAGCTTCGAGACCTGACCTTAATAGTTCTCTTTCAGATTTTCTCAGATCTTTGGTTTTATGGCCCCTCAAGCCTTTGCTCCGGCATATCCAAGATTCAGGAGCCTGATTCCTCACCTCTCCAACTCGGGATCTCATTCTTATTCCAAGCCTTTCTCATTTCTAGGGTTTCTCAAAAACCCTAAGCTATTCGAGGTTCTTTCTCCGTTGTTGGATTAGATCTATGTTGTATCTATGCTTTACTTGACATTTGAAGTGTTTCCCCAAATTTCCTTTTTCAAAATCATTTGTCTTCGATTTAGGGTTTCTTCTTCTTCTTCTTCTTCTTTATGTATGTTTGTCTATATCATGCTCGTGTGATATCTTCTTACTATGCATGCACTGACTTTCTACTTTTTTTTCTTCTACTATACATGTTACTCCTGTGCTTACATGTTAATCCTTGTTATGTTTTCTCTACTCTTTACTATATGTGTTTACCATTAAGTTCTTTGATTTTGTTTTGTTGAACTCTATTCGTGTTCTTGCTAAACATGTTTCATCTACTTTTGTTTAAGTTCATATCACCTCTTTCTTCTGAATTTGTTTAAGTTCTGAGTTTTCTCAAATATGTTCTTCATGATCTTGAATCAGCTTTCTTTCCTGGTATCATGTCTGTTTGATTCTCATCAGTCTATGAAAAAGACCTCTAAGTCTATTTTTACGGATCGCCTTCTCATCTCTATGTCTGATTCGAATTAAAACCCAGTATTTAGGGCTTCCTTTGACGATTTTAATTTTGTGTTCGAGTTAGGGTTCCACTTTGGGACCCAGGACTCTCAGACGTATTGTGAGTCTGCAAATTGGACACCCCTTCTTGCTTATGATTCTGAACCTTTCAATGTTAAATTAATTTTCTATGTAACATGATGACTCTTTTGTTTGATTTGTCTACTTTATATATGAGAAGTTCTTCTTTCAAAAAAGGGTTTTTGCCAACTACTAATTGATTCTGAATTCCTTTAATGGGGTTTATTTGATTGTTACTGATTTCCTTTAAAGTAAACCCTTCTTTACCCCTTTCCTGACTTGGTTCATTCGAGTAAAAGCCTGCAACTTTGATTTCATTGGCTGTTTGATTGATTCCCTTTTCTTATTTTTCACAAACCGTGTACCATTGAACTTTTACCGTAAATAACTTCTATGTATTTGCCCTTCATTGTACTACATGGGAAATATTTTTGATTAATTCCTTTACCCGTTGGAAATAAGAATCCCTTAATTAAAGGGAGATTGATTTCAACGTTATTTCCCTACCTTTTCTTACTTGTTTTCTGCACTAGAAAAGAGGGCACGACCCTTCTGCACTTACACACCTTCAACCTTTAGTTCAACACTTTCAACTTACACTACATACAATACAATACTTCTTTGAGTTCAATCCTCGAGCACACATTACTCACTTGCAATTTCAATACTCTACTCCCTTGTAAGATCTTTTGAAACTGTTTGCTTGCAACTTGGCATATCAAGACTGCTGTTTTACTTTTCTATTTTACCTGAAGATGGTATGTTCTAATTTAACTTTTCTTCCTCACCCCGTATGTGTTTATTTACAGTTTCTACGTTCTTGTTTACTTTGCTCTTCATGTTCTGTAATTGAATATGCCACTCTCTCTTTGCATCTGCTGTTTGTTATGAATTGCTATACCCCTATTCCCTTCAATGTGGTTGAGTTAAGGCTCATGTCCTGGCAATATCCAAATTGCTACCCAGGTCTGAATGTGATCCTCAATGGATCCTAACTCCCAATTTTGGCTAAAAAGGCTAGTCAGGGGTGTGCCCGCCCTCCTAACTGCTGGGCATGACCACCAGCCTACCATGGCTTTACCTAATTCCCCTCTATGCACTCACACATATTCTTATACTTTTAGTTCTGCCCCCCTCCTATGAGCCTTTATTTGAGACCTTGAGTTCCCTCTGAACTTGGACATTCGAGGGCTAGCCCTTCCATACTACACTATAATCTAATTCTGCAATATATTTTGTGTGTAAGCCCTGCTCGGAGTCCCCTCAAGGCTCTTGGGAACTTTGACACATCCCAAACAAGAGAAAGGCTTTGGAAATGTGATATTGGAAGTTGGTGTCACGCCCCAAATCGAGGGACATGACCGGCGCCTGACCGGGTAGCCCCAATCAAGCGGACCTGGGTGCCTTTCATTCCCACGTGTTACCCATGTGTTGATTATTTCTCATTAACCAAATACCTTACCAATTATAACTGATTTCACAATATACAAACATAACCATGCGAGTGATTCATTAACAAGTTTACAGTTTTTACATCGCCCAACATAATATATATATGAGCCTCGAATCCCACAGTTTACATGTCTACGGAACCTCTAGGATACAAAGGACTATACAATACTTGCCGGTAACAAGGCTCCGGCTATACCTTTCACAAAATCAAAATAAAGTCTAAACAAGAGTGGCATGAACCACACAGGGCCCCGAGGAAGAAAGGGGCTCACCAAAACGGGCAGTGGAAGGAGAAGGATACTACTGCCGATGAGCTGAAGTGCCTGCTACTGAACCACCTACAATCATAACACGAATGTAGCGTCCCCGGCAAAAGGGACGTCAGTACACTTGAATTGTACTGGTATGTATGGACAAACTTTGTCCCAAGTAAACTCAAGCCATTAAATTACATCAAAACTAATCAAGCTAGCCAACCATGTTTTCCACCTTTTACTCATTTCAGATAAGCCTCAACACAAGCACGTTCAAGGTCAACAAATAGAACAATAACCAATCAACCACATAATTGCAAGTAGTCAAACATAGGGGCAATCAGTGCCCCCCAGGTTGCAAACTCTCCTCTTGTCTCCTTTCACAATTTCACATCATTGATTTTTGTATCAATTTTCAATAGCGATTTCGATCGCTTTCCATCCTTATTACCCATTACCACCCTTATTACCTCGGCCACCCTTATCACCCCAACCCACACCTTATTTCCTCATGTTGCGGCGCGCAACCCGATCCCACCTTACAGTTTAAAACACAACAATTTCAAACAGCAGATAAGGCACTACACACAATTTCAACAAGTTCAAATAAGCAACTTGCACATTGTTTCATGTTCTCAATTACTTATCAAGCCACTATCACAACCAAGTTACAATATTTCCATAATCAAGAATATTCACACAAGTATGTTCAACAATTTTCCACAATTCAAGTGTTTCATCTCTTTCCACAATAAACCAATTCTCAAGTGTTTCGTTTCTTTTCCACAAGGTGCCATATAGGCCATCATAACCATTATTCACAATTCTTTACCAATTCCAATTCCCTTGTTATCTTTCAATTCATATTTCATACCACACCACATGTAGTTTAACATCAATTAGATACCCAACAACAAAATCAACAAATTACACACACATCTCTCAAATTAACACATGCCAAACGAATTGCACACATAAGGGCGATTTCACAAGAATCAAAGTTAGCCATACATACCTCGATTGAGCTTTCCTTAAGTTACTACAACACTCCAAAAACTCTAGCAATTCCAATCTACTATGAAACATAACAAAATTAAACACATATTAGAAAGATATTCATGAAACTAGCTCATTTGAACAATTTATCAAACACTAGTTGAGCATCTTGATTTCGAATCCCCTTTTTAAGACTTCCTTCATTCCCTAACCCAATCTTTAGTTATTTAAGTTAAACAATCTTCCCATAAACCTAAGTTGTACATGCATGTATACACAATACTAATAAACCCAAGAATCATACCTCAATAACTCATCTTATACACCAAACTCGAAATTAAAACCCTAGGGTATAGAATCTTACCACTTAGATGAAGAACTTGCTATTGGGTTCTTGATTCTTGAAGATTGATGCAAGATTTGGATGATTTAGATGTTGGGTTCCTCCTTCTCTCTCTAAAATACTCTCGCCTCTCTCTAAAATCAGTAAGAAATGACCCCAAAATGAACCCCAAAGCCTATATATTGAAATGGGGTCGGGTTATAAAAATAGAAGAATTAACTGGGCTTCTCGGGTTCAATTTGCGGTAGAAATGCGACCGCAAAGTTAACAATGCGACAGAAATGCGGTCGCACATTTGACACAAGACAGCATTTTCCAGCCTTTGGTAATTTGATCATAACTTTGTGTAGGAATGTCCAAATGACGAACAGTTTGAAGCGTTGGAAACTAGACTCAATGATATGATATTCACCACACAAAACCTTATACATAATTATATATGATCGTTTGAAGTGGAGCTATATGCGAATCCATTTGGAATTTTGGCCTATTGCGAAAATGTTCCCATTTGGCTTACACTTGGGCTTCCATTTGGACCTCATACCACTTACCATAAGACTCATACTCATATTTATCAAGTCTAATTGATGTCCATCATGTTCATAGCACATAAAATATAATAATTAGCCTACGTGGCACCATAGAATCCTATATTCCTTAGCGAAATTTTCTAGGGCCTTACATTCTCCCCCCCTTAGGATCATTCGTCTTCGAATGAGGAGTATAGTATTTCCCAAACACTTTAACATCAAACATCTCTTTTCTAACCTACCTCCAGCCTCTAAATTTTCACTAACTCCTAAATTTTTCAGAAATTTCGGCAGAGTTTCCTTTGTAACTAGGCCTATCCTCCTGCCAGGGAATCACCAAATTCGTCTCAACAACACATCCACAATTATACATAGCACCACAATGTATATATCCACAATCCTAATCCCAGTATTACAAGCACTACATTATCATAAGGATACTAGAACATGGACTGCACAGTTTTACATCAAAATACCTATATGGTACCTTCCAAGTCAAAACTAACTGGTATTCAATCAAACTAAAGTACTTTCCTTCCACGACACATTTATCCTTCCACACGACATTATTGACTTACAAGCATTGTCATAACACCTTCTCAGAAGTAATATCAACTCCCAAAAATACATAATAAGGATGACATATAAACATCTTGCATGAGATAACTATCCATTGACTTTACCTTTTGATAACTTCCATTGTACAATTTACACTCCACTGGATATTGCAATTCATGATAACAACAATAACCCACAATTCCATAACTTGGCATCATACCATCAAGGATGTCAGTTCATAGTAAACAAACAATCATGTGTTCATAATAGTCCTTACCAGCCATTAATGTAATCGCAAAGGTGTTCATCAACAAGAATATAATTTCATTTCAATCAACATTCCATATGAAGTCAAGCCATCATGATTCTTGCTAGTAGTGCATCATATAGGATATTAACATGATCATATAGTTCAATAAAGTCAATTCATACCCACATTTTTTTGCACTATCTTCTTAGACATAAGCATAAGGAAACACAAAGTACATGAGGAACAATTATGGGGAATATCATACACCTATTGCAACCTAATGTGTAACACAGTCATGTTACCTTTATTATCAACTCACATAATATTTTTAGGGGTACACTCACACTAAACCATTGATGACCCTTAATAGTTACCTTAAGATGTGATACCATAAACTAACCATAAATTTATCTATCAATATATATGTGACCACACTATGAAGCTTTATCTTTGACTTGTCTAAACTTACAATACCCAATGATCTAATACAACGAGGAACAACAAAGTTCAAGATCAGGCTGGAGTTCTTCAAGAATCCATTAATGCACTGGGTAGAGCACTTTATGAGTTCGTATACTAAAAGACATGAAATGTTACTACTAACAATACTAACATGGTTAATCACTGTGACTACCTTAATTAATACACAAATGAGGCATAGGAGTAAGTAGTACATGGGAAATAGGAATCATTAAGGAGGAATACTCAAGTACGTGAACCACTCATTTTCTAAAGGGTAGGGAAAATCCGTCGACCCCGAATAGTAATACTCTAGCACTTTGAATGTGATATGGGATTCAAAATACACAAAGTTGAATTACACTCTTAACATTACTTGACGCACAGAATCTATGCCACAACCCTATAAGGATGAAAAGAATTGAATGCTTATGAGATTACCATATTCTAGAAAACGTAACACTTCTTGGTAATTGATCTTATATGAGGAAACAAAAAAATTACGACCATTATTTTCATTCAAATCAACATGTTCATGATATGTACAAAAATTCGAAGTCATTTAATCTCAACCTTTCACGAGTGAAACTCAATAGCTAGGAAATCTTGATATTGGGACAAAATCATGAATTGGTTAGATGGTTCTAATAGTACACGACGCTCCAGGGGGAAGGCAAATAACACTCATATCTAGCCAAGAAGGTAAGATACCAAGGGAAGTAAAACTCTCCACACATGACAATGACATAGTCCATGATTCTAGAAGTTGAGGGTGTGAAGAAAACCAAACACAATGAGACAGTGCACAATAATCCCTGAAGGTTTGCAGATGTTCATGATGAGATCTCTATAGGTTTTGACTTGAAAAAGGAAGGGTCATAGTGATACATAGAAGGACATGTTATTTTATGGTTGTCGTACATGTGTAAGGAACTAGCACAATGAATTCACTAAAGAAGGAATAAATTTAACACATTGTGGAGACATAATCAGAAAATAATCATTGGTTATAAGCTGGACACACTTCTACTATATTAACTCCCCACTGCAATACATGACCATGCCACGAGCAACCACAATACTAGGACATAGTGAGCTACTTACTGTGGGATGTTCCTAGTGGGCACAAAAACCAGGGCGACACAAGATATCTATGATGGGGATGTGAGGATCTCAATTGTTTTTCCAGAGCGACTTTATGCACACGATGACCATTTTGATTGATATGAACTCATATGATAGGCACTGAGATATGCATATATGTTACTAGACAGTGAAAGGGTCTCATGATGATACTCGTAAGAGAGTAGATTGAATGATCAAGCCATATAAGACACACACAACTAAGTAAAAGAGTTGACTCGAGAAGGATCACAAATCTTGGATTCTTTGCATGGAACTTGACACCACATGTACAAACTTTACGATGGTGCATGTATAGGCACAAGTGAGCGGATGTTGTCAATTTAAATGAGGCGTTTCTAAAAGAAATTCATCGGGAATAGTCCTTTGTTAAGAATTTAGAAAAAGCAAGTAGGAAGTATCAATAGTGCTATAACTCAATTCTGGAACATAATTATACAGCTCAATTCCATAGGAGGTTGTAAACAATAGAACTCTGATAGGGAGACTTTGTAAATAATACGTCTCATTTAAAGAGTAGGTGCATGTGCATGAACTGTTTTGTAATTTAGATTCTTTTTAAGAACATATCTATGCAAGAACAAGGAAATCATAAGGGTTTAACAAAAAGTTTAAACAATCGCCACATTACCAAATAAAATGGATCACATAGTTTTTTTTTCTTTACATAATTTCCATACCTCTAGGTTGCATTTCATAGCCGTTCCATAGGGTTCACATATAAAATTATTCACCTATACGCTTCATACAATAATAAGGAAATCACAATTACGAATCAAACACTATAAATGATCACCACATTATCAAATAAAAGAATCATGCCATTTTCTCGTATATTTGTCCGTCGGCTCTTGGGGCCATAATTATCACATCAGTCTTGGCACTAGGCCACATTCCATAACACAGTCTCTTCTTCCCCACATTTCACATCATTTCCGCATATTTCACATCAACATCATAATCCGTTTCATATTATCTCATGTCACAAATATTGCCAGGTACAATTTCATTTCGAGTTCTTGACACATTGTCTATACTCTATTTCTCAAAAACATTTGACTTATTTCAACATCTCTATGCAAATAGGACTTCACATAGTTTTATTTAATATATGCCTGCTTCAATTTCAATTTAAGGCCTTCACATTTCAATACGTGATTCATACCCCTTGCACCCATTTTAAGTTGTCAATAATAGCAAATTGATCATATTGGAATGCATCTTTCACAAAATCGGGTCACAACACCAATTCATGTAAAGTATCAAACACGGCTAGAGTCCAACATCTAGTCTTACCACATTTCCACAGTCACTTACTTCATTTCCAAACATCTTTATACATTACCAACGACTAGACGCAATCAAACAAATACCTTTGGTACACATAACAACATTTTGGAAGAATCAACCATAACAAGTTTTCTCACAAAATTTGGCATCAAAATATCAATTCAAACTTGACTTGAAGTCAAGACATTTTAGCACATAGTTCACATTCTTTACATATCCTCATCTACCAAGAATAATATATTAAACAAATGAAGAAGTACCTCCCACATATATTTTCACAGCAATAATTCGCTTAACATAACAAAACGGGTACTACATAAATTATATTTTAAACCTACAACATTTACGCGGACACCATGGAAGCTTAATTTCTAAGAGACGGGGTTTTAGCCGTACATATTGATGATATACTACATGATCTGGTGGTGCAGTGACATTAGTGGGAACAAGGGTACTCTCCTAAACAACAAGTTCTACCAATCACTCCATGGCTCAACACATTCTTCTAACAAGTCCTTGGGTGATCCACTTGGACTCAATGGTGAGATAAATCTCACCTTACATGCTTCAAATTCACATATTATGGTATCAAAATTACCAATATTGAGGGTAATACTTAGAGAGGAAATTAGCTCCATATCTTGAGCCATATCGCACGATCTAGAATATCAAAGAAATGGGTAAATTCCTAAATGCCCGTGCAGCCCCCAACTTATATGATGTGGTCGACAACACACCGATAAGAAGGGCACTAGTAGACACGGCTCCGAGACATCCTAGGACACTTAAAAACCTTAGGCTCTGATACCAAGTTTGTCACGCCCCAAATCGAGGGACATGACCGGCGCCTTACCGGGTAGCCCCAATCAAGCGGACCTGGGTGCCTTTCATTCCCACGTGTTACCCATGTGTTGATTATTTCTCATTAACCAAATACCTTACCAATTATAACTGATTTCACAATATACAAACATAACCATGCGAGTGATTCATTAACAAGTTTACGGTTTTTACAACGCCCAACATAATATATACATGAGCCTCGAATCCCACAGTTTACATGTCTACGGAACCTCTAGGATACAAAGGACTATACAATACTTGCCGGTAACAAGGCTCCGGCTATACCTTTCACAAAATCAAAATAAAGTCTAAACAGGAGTGGCATGAACCACACAAGGCCCCGAGGAAGAAAGGGGCTCACCAAAACAGGCAGTGGAAGGAGAAGGATACTACTGCCGATGAGCTGAAGTGCCTGCTACTGATCCACCTACAATCATAACACGAATGTAGCGTCCCCGGCAAAAGGGACGTCGGTACACTTGAATTGTACTGGTATGTATGGACAAACTTTGTCCCAAGTAAACTCAAGCCATTAAATTACATCAAAACTAATCAAGCCGGCCAACCATGTTTTCCACCTTTTACTCATTTCAGGATAAGCCTCAACACAAGCACGTTCAAGGTCAACAAATAGAACAATAACCAATCAACCACATAAATTGCAAGTAGTCAAACATAGGGGCAATTAGTGCCCCCCAGGTTGTAAACTCTCCTGCTGTCTCCTTTCACAATTTCACATCATTGATTTTTGTATCAATTTTCAATAGCGATTTTGATCGCTTTCCATCCTTATTACCCCTGACCACCCTTATTACCTCGGCCACCCTTATCACCCCAACCCACACCTTATTTCCTCATGTTGCGGCGCGCAACCCGATCCCACCTTACAATTTAAAACACAACAATTTCAAACAGCAGATAAGGCACTACACACAATTTCAACAAGTTCAAATAAGCAACTTGCACATTGTTTCATGTTCTCAATTACTTATCAAGCCACTATCACAACCAAGTTACAATATTTCCATAATCAAGAATATTCACACAAGTATGTTCAACAATTTTCCACAATTCAAGTGTTTCATCTCTTTCCACAATAAACCAATTCTCAAGTGTTTCGTTTCTTTTCCACAAGGTGCCATATAGGCCATCATAACCATTATTCACAATTCTTTACCAATTTCAATTCCCTTGTTATCTTTCAATTCATATTTCATACCACACCACATGTAGTTTAACATCAATTAGATACCCAACAACAAAATCAACAAATTACACACATATCTCTCAAATTAACACATGCCAAACGAATTGCAAACATAAGGGCGATTTCACAAGAATCAAAGTTAGCCATACATACCTCGATTGAGCTTTCCTTAAGTTACTACAACACTCCAAAAACTCTAGCAATTCCAATCTACTATGAAACATAACAAAATTAAACACATATTAGAAAGATATTCATGAAACTAGCTCATTTGAACAATTTATCAAACACTAGTTGAGCATCTTGATTTCGAATCCCCTTTTTAAGACTTCCTTCATTCCCTAACCCAATCTTTAGTTATTTAAGTTAAACAATCTTCCCATAAACCTAAGTTGTACATGCATGTATACACAATACTAATAAACCCAAGAATCATACCTCAATAACTCATCTTATACACCAAACTCGAAATTAAAACCCTAGGGTATAGAATCTTACCACTTAGATGAAGAACTTGCTATTGGGTTCTTGATTCTTGAAGATTGATGCAAGATTTGGATGATTTAGATGTTGGGTTCCTCCTTCTCTCTCTAAAATACTCTCACCTCTCTCTAAAATCAGTAAGAAATGACCCCAAAATGAACCCCAAAGCCTATATATTGAAATGGGGTCGGGTTATAAAAATAGAAGAATTAACTGGGCTTCTCGGGTTCAATTTGCGGTAGAAATGCGACCGCAAAGTTAACAATGCGACAGGAATGCGGTCGCACATTTGACACAAGACGGCATTTTCCAGCCTTTGGTAATTTGATTATAACTTTGTGTAGGGATGTCCAAATGACGAACGGTTTGAAGCGTTGGAAACTAAACTCAAAGGGCTTTCATTTGATATGCTATTCATCACATAAAACCTTATACATAATTATATATGATCGTTTGAAGTGGAGCTATATGCGAATCCATTTGGAATTTTGGCCTATTGCGAAAATGTTCCCATTTGGCTTACACGTGGGATTCCATTTGGACCTCATACCACTTACCATAAGACTCATACTCATATTTATCAAGTCTAATTGATGTCCATCATGTTCATAGCACATAAAATATAATAATTAGCCTACGTGGCACCATAGAATCCTATATTCCTTAGCGAAATTTTCTAGGGCCTTACGGTTGGTTTATCTCATATTGTTAGACCTTGAACTGAATTAGGCTGTTTAGTTGTAGCTTAATTTTCGTTTTTAATTTTACATTTTCTGATTCATTTTGGACTGTAACATATTGTAATAACTCATAGGGTTCTAGTAAAAAGGGGAGGGTCACTTGTATATGCCTATGTGTAGACAACATGCTCATAGGAATTACTATTCTGCACTTATACATTTCATAAGAAATCTTGCCTATAAGTTATTGCATACTCATACATCTTGTGTTGAAATCCTGCCTATAAGTTGCTTCGTTACTGCATTAGAAAACCTCCCCATAAGTTGTTACATTATCACATTAGAAATCTTGCCTATAAGTTAGTACATCAATACATATAGAGAGCATGCCTATAAGTTTCTACATAAAGAAATCATGTTTATAGGTTTTCTGCACTTCTACATATACATTTGTCATTAGGCAAACAATCTCTAGGTTAAAATAATAACAAGTTGCATCCTATATACCATTCCTATAGGATTCTTGCATCTCGATAATCGTTTTAAAATCAATAATGCTTAGCAATCACGCCTATAGGAGCAAGTGTTTGAATTTGATTCGTTTATTTCACTATAAGTCTAAAATCAGTAGCTATGTTGTTTAACATCTGTAGAATTTAGTTGGTTCTACAATCAGTAACCCATCATTTAAAAATCAGTATACTTCCACCTAGGCAAGCCAGTAGGTTATTGATTAACTATGTCAGTCCTTGATAAATTATAACAAGACAAGACCTAATTCGGACTTCTCATATGAGAAATATGTGATGAAGCAGCCTGTCCTAACACTAAATTTAATTTAGACTAAAACCAGTATTTGAAGTCATGCTAGACGATTTGCTTCTTTTTGAGGAGGCCTGTTTGAGCCTTTTGAACTGCTATGTGTTTCCCCTAACTACTTTATGTGTTTTTTTTGTCGCATTAGAATTTCGCATTTTAATACCTTAATGGGGTGGGAAGGGTAGATATGGACATGATGATCGGTGCACTAATACCACGTGCAACCCCTCTTCTGAGGAGTGATTGCCGGGTATTGCATTGATGTGATCCATATTATTTATAAACCTAGGACCCCCTTTCCTTTTACTTGTCTATGTTTATTGTTTCAGAATTGTTTAAACAATTTCCACAAAATTTATGCTTTCATTATTTTCTTCAAACTTTCAATTCACTTGCAACTTTATGTGTCAATCCCCTTCTATTTGAGACCTTTATTTGTTTACCTGTTATTGAATGTCACAATTGTAATATGGACGGGAACCACACTAGTGGATCTTGGGGGGTGCCTAAAACCTTCACTTTGAGATACTTTCTAGCCCTTACCCGAACTCTTGTTTTCCAACTCAAACCCTTCTGCAGTGTCCTAATGCACTTTATTCATTCGGTGGCAATTCTTCAATTTAAACCCAAACTCCCAAAAGGTAATGAGTTGTCCTTCCAAATGTCATAAACTAGATTTCACCTTTAGAAAAGGAGGCATGATAGTTGCAATTGATGAAAACCCCTCCACAAACCGATGGTAATAGCCTACCAAACCTAAGAAAATTCGGATCTTTGTAGCTGATGCGGGTTTAGGCCAGTTCTTGACAGCCTTTATCTTCTTCGAATCCACTTAAATACCCTCTACTTAAACTACGTGACCCAGTAATTCAACTAAACTAAGCCAGAACTCAGACTTCGAAAACTTAGCGTACAACTAACTATCTCTCTATGTCTTAATAACTACTCCCAGATGCTGCTCATGCTCCTCCAGGATGCAGGAATAGATAAAAATATCATCAATGAAGACTATCACAAATGAATCCAAGTAAGGCTTGAACACTTGGTTTATCAAATCCATGAATGTTGCTGGGGAATTTGTCAACCCGAATAACATCACTAAGAACTCATAATGCCCGTACCGAGTGCGGAAAGCTATCTTAGGGACATCAGATGCCCTAATCCTTAACTTATCGTAGCCAGATCTCAAGTCAATCTTCGAAAATACCTTGGCACACTGAAGCTGATCAAACAAACCATCAATCCTCGATAATGGATACTTATTCTTAACTGTGACCATGTTCAACTGCCAATAATTTATACACATCTTCATTTATCCGTCCTTCTTCTTAACAAACAACACCGACACATCCCAAGGCGAGACACTAGGTCTAATAAAGCCCTTATCAAGCAAGTCTTGCAACAATTTCTTCAATTCTTTCAACTCTGGCGGGGCCATATGATATGGCAGAATAGAAATGGGCTGAGTTCCCGAAGCCAAATCAATGCAAAATTCAACATCCCTATCAGGTGGCATACCCGACAGGTTTGAAGGAAATACCTCAGGAAACACACGAACAACCGCCACAGAATCCATAGAAGGAACCTCTTCACTAGAATTACGAACATACGCCAAATAGGCCTGACATCCCTTATCAACCATATGCCGAGCCTTCATATATGAGATAACCCTGCTTGTAGTCCGGGAGCTACACTCTAAACAAGGTAAATCCGGCAAGGCTAAGGTCATAGTCTTAGCATGACAGTCCTAGATAGCATGGAATGGTGATAACCAGTCCCTCCCTAATATGACATCAAAATCAACCATATCCCAAAGTAACAAATCTACTCGAATCTCAAGACCCCAAATCAAAACTATACATAAATGATGGACATGATCTACCACAATAGAATCACCCACTAGTGTAGACACATATACATGAACACTCAAGGATTCACTAGGCATGACCAAATACGGTGCAAAATAAGATGACAAATAGGAGTATGCAGATCCTGGATTTAATAGAATTGAAGCATCTCTACTACAAACCAGAACGATACCTATGATAACTACATCGGAGGCCTTAGCCTTAGGCCTGGGTGGAAGAGCATAACATCGGGGCCGGGCCTCACCACTCTAAACTACATCTCTGGGATGACCTCCTATTGGTTGTCCTCCACCTCTAGCAGCCTTACCTCCACCTCTAATATCTCTATCTCCACCTCTAGCACCTCTAGCATCTCTACCTCCATCTCTAGCTAGCTAGGCAGGAGGTAGAACACTAGGTGTTGAACTATGGCACGAGAACCTTGGTGCTGAGAGGTGCTCAGTGCACGAGGTCAAAATCTAGCAATATGCCTCATATCGCCACAAGTATAATAAGCCCTAAACAGCTGATACTACTATCACTGACAGCCTGAATACCCACCTTGAAAACTTTAGAGTGGAGGTGCACTAATATGCTGAAATTTATTTGGGGGTCCCGTTTGTTTTTATTTTTCTTAACGAGGCTCATCCCTTATTTTAATGTCAATCCTATTCATACATTATATTTTCTATTTTTTGTTTTTTCTTCCTAATGTATGACTGCTTTTTATGAATTTAGACTATATAATATTGGAGTCCAGGCCATTATTCATTATTGGGCCTAGACTTCAGACTGCCTAACAGTCCATAATCAAATACAACCGGGCCTCTGGAGCCCAACATATATCTCTGTTCCTATTCAAGGGCTTGAATGCCATATTAATCAGACCTTGGCCCATATTCAAGGCTAGGCCCAGACTATTTGTATTTGAAGTAAAAGTAAGGCAGGCTAACATTTCAATAACAACATTTTGAACAAGTATTATTCAGCACTACCAATTAACTATTTCAAACAATGCCAAATTACATTTTGACCCTTACTGATTTCAGTATTTATCAATTAACTAAGAATGTCAATCACTAGTTTAACTTGTTGCTATTTAACTACTGAATTAGTAAAGTATTATTTTATGAATTATCTACTGGTTGAGACACTGTTTGTAGAATTATCTATCTACTCTAACTAGAAAAAAAACAACATTTGCATTTTTTAAATACAACATTGCTCAGAATTACAATTATGTTTCAGATTACCATTTTACAAAGTTGAACACAAATTAGTGGCTAGTCTAGTTATAGTAATGTTAAAACAGTGTCATGATTTGAAACTTGACTACTTCATGTTTTTCAAATAAAATGATTCTGATTCAGAACTCGATTAACGAAATAGTTAAGCACTAATACTACATGTCTAATTTCAGAATATATATAGATCTAAGTGTACTACCTGTATTTGAACCGGTTTTAGTTTTAGATTTCGATGATAATTATATCTAACCTACTTGATACGTTTACTATAGTATTATCTACTACTACCTTAATCTAATCAAGTTTATATATTACTTATTACAACCCATTCCTAAATGAATTACAAGAGATCTAAAATTATAACTACAACTATAAGAAAAACATAAATACAACTTCAGCAAAATTAATATATAATTTCATTCCTTCATCATGTTTCAATTACACCTTCAGAAGATAGTAGTGTACCTGATCAAATGAAAAGGAAATCGATGAGTTCTAAGGGATGAAGAAGAAGAGAAATCAGCAATAACAGCAGCCAAATATCAACAGCGAACAGGAGTAATTAACACAGCAAGTTTCAAAACTCTGTAGGCAACCAGCAAATAACTCGAGCACAACAAAAATCCAAGCTAAGTCGCAATGAACAGAGAAGAGGAACAACTAGCAAAAACTCCAGAAATAGAACTCGAATTGTATGATAAGTAGAAGACCAATAGAGTTCTGAAGATTAGAACTCTTAGATTTTGAACCCCCAAACTCTAAATTCAGAACATAGAACCAAAAATCAGACCCAATTTCAAACTGCTAAAGTTGGAACCCAAGAGTTGAACTCCCAAAAATCCATCCAGTAAAATGTGAAAATTTTTGAACCCCTTTTTCAGGCTTGAAACAGCCTATTTATAGAGTAAATTGGGGGGAATTTTGAATTAGTTATTTCTATTTCCCTCCCCAACTCTTTTTCAATTAAATCAATTAAGTATAGTATAATTTTAACGAAAATACACTTGAACCCCTGCTAGAAGGTTCTAGGCTATTCCTTATTGTTCTATTGGGCAGATTTTACCTAGTTTCCCTCACTTGCTAAGGTTTATTACACATTTACCTTTTAACCATGCCTAGCCTACCCTTTACTATTCATGTATTTTCAGAAAAACCAAGTATTAAAGTTATTTATACCCCCATTAGCTCTATGTAATCTACAGAAATACCAATTCCCTTTCCCTTTTTGCCCTTTGCCTTTAATCATATTTACCCGACCTGTATTAGGTCTATCATGCTTTGGGTAATTGAATGTATTTAAAATATAACCCCCCTTGAGACTTGTTTAATTTCTTAACCAATTTCAGACTAATTAACCCTTTTCAAAATTAACCACTGTTACAAAGATAGCCACTAAATCAAAGACTCATAATGTGTTACAAACATAACCACAATAAACATTTACACATATAACCTAAATGTGCATAAGCACTCAGAAGTTCAGAAGAAGCCAACAAACATATCATATTGCAAATGTAGCCGTATTTATGTAGTCTTTCACAAATAGCCCTAATTACGACTAATCTTTAATTAATTACAAATCAGAGAGACAAATTGATAATGGTTGAATTTCAACTAATCAAAACCCTAGCCGAGACAGGATCTATTGAACAATAACATAAAAATAACTAATAGAACATGATTTACAGGTGACTATATCAAAACTTACGAATACTAAGTCGATTTCAGGCATACATGTAATAAGCTCAGGTCTAATATGAACATAGAAGAGAAAAATATAGAACAAAAGTGGATTCGTGACATTTAATCACTTCTAACATGCATATGGATTTTCTGAACAGATCTAAGTTTTAAACAGATAAGAATACCAAAAGACACTAAACAGAAACAGGTTTTAGGGTACTTAGCTTTTAGGGCTTATATCTTTCCCTTTCTTTTTCTTCTTCTTTCTTTGTTTTCTTCTTTCTTTCTTCTTTCTTTCTTCTTTCTTTCATTTTCTTTCTTCTTTCTTGATTTTTCAGCGTTTCAGAGACTTAGGGTCTCTTAGATGACAATTCTCCTAAACAGACCCTTGGAAGTCTGGTTTGGGTGTGTGAGGGGTATTCAGAGACCATGGATGAGGTTTTGATGGATTTTCTTATTTTTGGGTGCTTGCCGGATTAGGGTTCCGGTGAGACTTTTTCTAATATTCGAAGGGTTAGGGAAATATTCGAGATATGGGACTATGGTAGGGTGATAAATCGTCTCAAGACGGTTCTAAGGTGTTAAGGTAGAGGTCTGGTTCATACCTTGGTGGTCTCCGGTTAGGGTTTCGGCGATCCGAATTTCAAAAAATGGAGACTGGTAGGTTTTTTGGACGGGGTTAATGGAGTTAGAAGTGTTAGAAGAAGAAGAAGAGAGGAGTTTAGAGGGGTGGCCTGAGTCGGAGATGGTGATAGAAGACTGACCACCGGTAAGGTTCCGGTGGTCTCTGTGGGAGAAGGGGGGAGAATAAGAAGGGTTTCATGGCGGCTAGTGTTTTGTTATGAGGAGTGTATGTGTCTAATGAAAAATGAACGGGGGTTTGGGGATATATAGTCATTATGTGTTGTTGTTTCTCAACCGTTGGATTTAGTTACATGAATGGTCCAGATCTTTTGTCTTCAAAACATTGCCGTTTGGTTTAGTGAGGTCGTTTATTTGGTCCGTTAGATTAGATGATTGAACGGTCATGATTTAACTACCTAAGCGACATTGTTGGTTAAGTGATACACTAGTCTCATCCATTTGATTAAGTGTGATAGACGATTGTGATTTATTCTTCACATGGTGTCGTTTTATTAATAAAGCCACCGCCTTACTTGGTCCATTTGATTTAAATCATCAACGACCCAGATTTAGTGATGTTATACGGTGCCGTTTAGCCTTGTAACTGGGCAGACCGGTTAAATTGTTTGGGCTTGGTCTGTGGGTGTTGCATTTGGGCTAAGTATATCACGATTTGGCCCAATTATTAGTATTTTGATTTGTATTTTTGTATTTTTGTTATTTTTGAATTGTATTTATTCTAATTTCTTGTATTTTCCTTTGTATTTTATACTTATTTTTCTTGTAAACATTTTAGACTGATGTATTTTCTTTTATTTCCAATTATTTTTTGTATTATTCCTTGATTTTCATATTTCCTGTATTTTTCTATATTTTTCAATTGATTTCCTTTTTCTATTTTGTTTCAGATTTCCTTCATTTTATTTTTTAACAATTGAAACAAATACTGTCATTTTCTACACACTAATCAAAATAATTGTAAACAAAAATCATTTTTGTATTTTCATTTGGAATTTAATTGCATGGGGCAAAAATCATGTGCTCACAGCTGCTCCTCTTTGCTCAGGAATACAGAGAGTTTCAGTGCAAAGACAAGTGAGCAGTAATGAGGGATTTTTGCCCACTCACATATTCCGTATGAAGCATTTTTGAAAAGTTTTGACCACACCCTGCTTCAGAGGTTTCCTACATATCCTGGGCTATACAGGAATCAGGTTAGTGTAGTTCGGGAATGTCTGGTAGCCAAAACTACCAAGGACTGTGATTTTGCTGCTATTACTGTTGTTATAGTTGTTATTGCTGACTGACTCCTTATTACACCATGGTAAGAAAAATAAAGAAGTTAGCCTAAGCTATGGTCTATGAATTACAAAAATTCTATCTATGTCTTGCGTCTTGTATTGCCTTGATCGTTCATCTTGCATCTTGATCTTTATTTGCATCTTCCATTCTTCGATGAATCTTTTGCTTGTAACTTGCTTCACATATATTGCTTCATTCTACTTGTATGACTTCAAAAATGTGTTTCCCTGTTCTCTGGGTTGGTACCTGATTATTACAAAAATAAAGAAAACTTTTTTTGCCCCAGTATAGGGCTTTCAATCTATTATGATGTTACTTGTTAGATTAAAGAAAAAATTTATTTTGCAAAAAACATTTAAATGCCAAAACGTATTCCCTTGTTATCCAGGTGGACGCCTGAGCAAAAATTTAAAATGCAGAAATGTATTCCCTTGTTATCCAGGTGGGCGCCTGATGCAAAAATTAAAATGCAGAAAAGTATTCCCTTGTTATCCAGGTGAGCGCCTGATGCAGAAATTTAAATGCAGAAAATATTCCCTTGTTATCCAAGTGGGCGCCTGATGTAGAAATTAAAAATGCAGAAAATATTCGCTTGTTATCCAGGTGGGCGCTTGATGCAGAAATTAAAAATGCAGAAAAGTATTCCCTTGTTATCCATGTGGGCACCTGAGCAAAATTTTAAAATGCAGCAATATATTCCCTTGTTATCCAGGCGGGCGCCTGATGCAGAAATTAAAATGCAGAAAAGTATTCCCTTGTTATTCAGGTGGGCGCCTGATGCAAACATTAAAATACAAAAAATATTCCCTTTTTATCCAGGTGGGCTCCTGATGCAGAAATTAAAAATGCAGAAAAGTATTCACTTGTTATCCAGGTGGGCGCCTGATGCAGAAATAAAAAATGCAGAAAATATTCCCTTGTTCTCAAGGTGGGCGTCTGATGCAAAAATTTAAAATGCAGAAAAATATTCCCTCAGCTTGATAACTGGGTGTAACTTTGAAAAATAAAAGTAATACCTCCCTTGTTGTTCGGGTGGGTTCCCGATTATTGATTCTTCCATCGTGAATTCTTTCCTTTATTGTTACTTCCTCTTTTGATTGCATCTCCCGCATTAGTCACATTCACTTTAAAGTGATTAGTAAGAATTTGAATCTTTTTTTCCCTGTCTCAATCAGCGAAGAATTTGTTAGTTATAAAATGATGGTTAGCAACTGGCATTCTTGTTGGCCTTGCTTCCACCGTCTTCCTTATCTTGCTTTGTACTGCTTCGCCGTCCTTTCTTGAATGTTTTCCAAGTCCTTCCATTGCAATCCCCTTATGTTTTCTCTTTTGTTTCTTTTTATCTTTTATTCCCTTTGGCTATATGATTGCCATGTGTTGTTTTATTTTCTCTTGTCCTTTGAAGGACCCAATATCCTTGTGCCATCCAACATGAGAAGCTGGTAGTTAGCTCTTAACTGGCAACGGGTTTTGAACAAATAAAATGAAATGCAATGACCTTGAATTTAGGGGTGGGGATATTTTGAAGTAAAAGACAAAACTTATCTGGGTAGGAAGGCTGATTCCTTTGACCATGCCATACATTTGGATATCCGACCCAGTCTATCCAATCAAATCATTGCTGACTTGATTTCTCCTTTCATCAACCCAAACCTTGTCTTGCCACTTCCATTTCATCAGGTCATTCCTCACTTTCGCCTTATGGTGCCCGTGAGGGTTTTCACCAATAAGACTCCCTCATTTTTATTTTCTCTCAACTCACATTCGCCTTATGGTGCCCATGAGGGTTTTCACCAATATGACTCTCTCATTTTGTTTTCTCTCAACTCACATTCGCTTTATGGTGCCCGTGAGGGTTTTCACCAATAATACTCTCTTTTTTTTTAATATGTTTTCCATCTTCAAACTCCCGGGTACTGTCCTTGATATGTTTCCCTTTATTTCAGTTGCATTGTCATTTTCTTGAAATTAATCAGAAGGTCTTTCTTTGAACCATAATGTGGCTTTTGGATGGGTTTAGAAAGAAGGGTATAAAGGCTCAAATTTAAAACATGGGTTCAAAACAATTACAACTCTTGGAATCATAAAAACATAACTTCTGCCCTAGTTTCATTTTTTGGGGAAACTTGGATTTTATTTCTGTCGTGACTGAACCTCAATGAGGCTGCCTACGTACCCTTTTGGGATCAAGTCAGACGTAGTTCATACCATAAGGTTTCTTCATCATTTGACTTTTTCCCGATTTTCTTCTTTTGTATATTTTTCCTTCTTTTTTTTTCTCTTATCTTTTCCTTTTCTATTTTTTTTCATTTCATTCTTCTTCTTTTTTTCTATTATTTTCATTTCATCATTCATTTCGACTTCATTATTGATTTCGAGAGAGGGGTATGAAAGAATAATATAATAAGGCTTAAAAGGGGTAGCAATGGGTAAAGTGTTTAGATAGAGAAATAAAATGCCTTCATCATTTCAATCTCAAAATTATGACAAATACAATTGTATACATGAAAGGAATCATACATAATATCTCTTGACTGCATCAGAGTTAATGGAAGTATATACACATTTGCCTTCCACATCTATTAGATATAAAGCTCTGTTGAACAATACCCGGGATACCATAAATGGCCCTTGCCAATTAGGCGCAAACTTTCCTTTTGCTTTGTCCCAGTGTGGTAAAATACGTCTTAATACCAATTGTCCAACCTCGAATTTCTGTGGACGTACTTTCTTGTTATATGCTTTGGCCATCCGTCGTTGATACAACTGTCCATGACATACTGCTGCTAATCTTTTCCCATCGATCAGGCTCAATTGCTCTAACTGGGTCTTTACCTATTCATCATCATCAATTTTATCCTCAGCTACAATCCGGAGGGAAGGTATTTCAATTTCTGCAGGTATCACTGCCTCCCTTCCGTACACCAATGAGTAAGGGGTTGCACCAATTGAAGTTCGCACAGTAGTGTGATAACCCATTAGACCAAATGATAATTTTTCATACCACTGCCTCGACTCCTCTACAATTTTTCGAATAATATTCTTAATATTCTTGTTTGCAGCTTCAACTGCTCCATTTGCTTTAGGCCGATAAGGTGTAGAATTACGATGCAAGATTTTAAACTTTTGACATGCTTCTACCATGAGATGACTGTTAAGATTGGCTCCATTATCCAAGATAATCACCTTGGGAATTCCGAAGCGGCAGATGATGTTTGTATGTAGGAAATCCACTACTGCCTTTTTTGTTACTGCTTTAAATGTCTTCGCCTCCACCCATCTAGTGAAATAATCAATGGCTACCAGGATAAACATGTGCTCGCTAGATGCTACGGGTTCTATCGGACCGATGACATCCATGCCCCAGGCGACAAAAGGTCATGGTGATGACATTGTATGCAACTCATATGGCGGGGAATGAATCAAGTCCCCGTGTATCTGGCATTGATGGCATTTCCGTACATATCTAATGCAATCTCGCTCCATAGTGAGCCAACAATATCCATCCCTTAGTATTTTCTTGGCCAAAACATATCCACTCATATAATGTGATGACCCGGCCCGTCATCATGTGAGTTTCCACCCCGTTTTCCCCGTTATATGCTTGTTCATGTTTTAATATGTGTGTTTGGTGAGTTTGAGTCAATTCGGATCGAGTTTGGTTGGAAATGAGACAAATAGTCTCGTAGGAGAAGGTATAGTTGGGAAAAGTAAATAGGATGTTGACTTGTGAGTTAGAGAGCTCATAATCAAATTCAGATGATTCGGTCAGCTCCGGGAGGTCATTTATGGCTTAGGAAATTAATCAGAATTGAATTTGGAGGTCCAGTGTAGTTTTAGGCTCGAATTGGCTAAGGTTGAATTTTTGGCGAAATTCGAACGGTAGGTGAGATTTTGATCCGGGTGACAGAATGGAATTCCAACAGTTTCAGTAGCTCCATTAAGTGATTTTGGATATGCCTGCAAATTTTCAGGTCATTCGGACATCGTTTGGTCGGGTTTTTGATAGAATGTTGGTTTCGGAAATTTTAGATGAAACTTAGGCTTGAATTCGATATGATTCGATAATTTCCATGTTTAAGGGTGTGATTTTATGATTGGAACAAGTTCGTATCGTGTTTTGGAGTAGGTTGGTGGTTTTCGTTGGGGTCCCGGGGCCTCGGGATGAATCCGGGGGTCCAAATGGACCATTTTGGGCTAAATGAAGGGTCAGGTCTACTGTCATAAGTGCAGCAGACATTTGCTCTTCGCGATCGCATTAGTAGCCACGCGACTGCGTAGAAAATTGGAGGGTTGAGGATTTTTACCCTTCGCGATCGCGAATTGTGGGGTGCGATCGCGTAAGGTCAGGATTGGGAGCAATGCGATTGCAGTAGCCAGTGTCGCGATCGCGTACTGTTATTTAGCTGGGTATCGTGATCGCATCAGGATCCACGCGATTGCGTAGAAGAAAAGAGGCCTGCTAAAATTTGTTCATCGTGATCGCATGCCAAGGGCTGCGATCGCATAGAATTAAAATCCCTGGCAGAAGGGTTAAGACCAGAACATTTATTTCGTGAACTTAAAGTGTTTTTCCTCCATTTTTGGGTTCTTTGAGAGCTAAGTAACGGGATTTGAAGGGGATTTTACCGGGAAAACATTGGAGGTAAGTTTTATGGTCTAAATACACGATTTTATCTTAGAATCTTCATTTATTTCACTGAAAATGGAAGGATTAATGGGGGATTTTTGCTCTAAGCCTAGGCTATGGTAAATCATCGATTTGAAAGGGCAAAATGGAGTCCGATTTTGATAACCTTTATATGCATGGACTCGTGTTGAGATAAGTATTCTGAAAATGTAACTATTGTAATTTTTCGAGAAGCGTACCGAAAGTCAAATTTTGACAACTTCATGGGTTTTGGTGTAAATTGAGTTATTTCGATTGGGTTATGTCTATTTAGCCTATTTTGATGTATTCTTACTAATTTTGATCATATTTGGCATCCGAGGAGGTTGATTTGCGAGACAAGCACAAGGCGAGCTAGGACTTCTACCGATTCGAGGTAAGTGGTGGTAGTAAATGATGTACTCAGGGTTTGAAACCCCGTACTTGCACTATACAGTGCTATGCTGAGATGATACACGCGTCATGTGACAGGCGTGGTGGTATTGTTACTGGGGATTTGGACTTGGTCATTCCCGACTGATAGTTTACTGTGTAAAATGACTGACATTGAGCTTATATATGTGTTATTAAGGCTAGTAGCCGTGTTTGGGGCCTTGTGCCTATATGTAGAGTATTAGGGAAGCCTATAAATCTAAGTGACCCTTATATCATGTTGGACACATACACTCAGCCGTATTCATAATTGTATAGCATATCATGAGCCAGTACTAGATGTGTACTCTGAGAGAGATTACCTAGGGTGGGATTCCCTGTTCTAACTGAGTGGGCCCGAGAGGCCAAGTCTAGATTGACTGAGATAGGGGCGGGGACCCGTTATGAGATATTATATATATATATATATCTATATTGGATCGGGGTGCACGCCGCAGCACTATATATCTTGGATCGGGCTGCATGCCGCAACACTATATATATTGGATCGGGCTACACGCCGTAGAGCTATAGAGCTATATATATATATATATATATATATATATTGGATATACTAGTTCGGACTGCACGTCGCGCAGTATCATAGCGCTTGGGCTGAAGGAGCCCCTCCGAAGTCTACACACACCCCAGTGAGCGCACTATATATATTGGATCAGGCTGCACGCCGCAACACTATATCTATATATTGGATCGGGCTACACATCGCAGCGCTATATATATTGGATCGGGCTGCACGCCGCAACATTATGTATATATACATATATATTGGATCGGGCTGCACGCCGCAGTAGTATGAGTGAGAGCTATGTCAGTGTGGGATCATTGTGAGACAGTTGTGGATTGGAATTGGGCTTATCATTGGGGATGACTTACCTGTGAGGTTACCCTTAGAACTGTTTAGTGATAGTACAGGTCTCCTTACTTTCACTTGTTATTTATTACTATTACTCACTGAGTTGAATGATACTCACCCTACTCCCCTGCACTTTATGTGCACATACAGGTGTTCATAAGGCCAGTTGAGCTACCCACAGCTGCTACATTTCTGTTACTCCGAGGAGACTTCGAGGTAGCTGCCGGCGTCCGCAGGACCCGATCTCTCCCCTCCCTATCATTATGTCTTTTAATATTCTTCCTAGACTTGGATTGTATAGGATATTTTCCATCTGTAGAGACTTAGACTTGTGACAACGCAATTGTTGGGCTGTATTTTCTATGTTTCTATTTCCGCACTTAATGTTTTGATATAAAAACAAGCTATTAACGTTAATTGATCAGTATTAGTTAATAAATGGCTGGTAATACGGATAACATGGTCGGGCTTGCCTAGCAATGTGTAGGGCACCATCATGACCAAGGTTTGGGTCCTGACAAGTTGGTATCAGAGCCTAGGTTGACAGATCTCGTGAGTCATGAGCTGGTTTAGTAGAGTCTAGTGGATCGGTACGGGGATGTCTGTACTTATCCTCGGGAGGCTGCAAACCTTTTAAGGAAAGCTTCAATTCTTGAAATTCTTGTCGTGCGATGTTGTTAATCCAAAACTGAACTTTGATATTCTATTCTCTCGTAGATGGTGATAACTCGAGCTTCCGGACGAGGTGGACGACCACCATTGCCACCTGCTAGAGGCCGTGGAAGCGTTCGTTGTCTTGATAGGGGCAGGGCAGCTAAGGCAGTACCAGCTGACCCACAACCTCCAATTGCTGAGGTTCCAGCAGCACCAGTTCAGGCACCAGCTGTGCCCATTATTATTTCGGGTCTACAGGAGACCCTAACTCAGATATTGACGGTTTGCATTGGCCTTGCCCAAACAGTATCAGCTTCTACCACAGCAGCTACATCAGGGATCGGGGGTGGTTATTAGACCATCGTAGCTCACACTCTAGTGCCGACAGTGCAGGGCCAGCAGAACCTGAGGCTCCACCAGTCCAGCTAGTGGTCCCAGTACAGCCAGTTATTCAGGTTCAGGGGGACAGGGTCCCAATTATGGCCGACGACGAGCAGCGTTGTCTTGAGAGGTTCATCAGATTATCTCGTCCTATTTTCAGTGGTGCTCCGAGCGAGGACGCCCAAGGTTTTCTAGACAAGTGTCGTCGGATGCTCCGTACGGCAGGGATCTTGGAGTCCAGCAGTGAATCATTTACTACCTTCTAATTCCAGGGAGCAGCCTTCGCTTGGTGGGAGGCTTATGAGCGCCGTACACCGGCAGGGGCAGCACCATTATCATGGCGAGAGTTCTCAACTATGTTCTTGGAGAAGTGGATACCTCGATCCTAGAGAGAGGAGATACGTAGAGAGTTTGAGGGGCTTCGCCAAGGAGACATGCTAGTATCGGAATATGAGGTCAGACTTAGAGAGTTATCCAGATATGCATCATGGTTGGTTCCTACTGACCGGGAGAGGATTGGACATTTTGTTGATGGCCTTATTTATCCTATCCGTATTCTGATGACCCGAGAGAGGGTTCTGAGTCACTCTTTGGAGGATGCTATGGATATTTCTCGCGACATAGAGACAGATCGTCGCAGGGCGCGAGAGGAGAGGGAGGCCAAGAGGCCTCGAGGATCAGCTAGTTCTAGTGGCACTCAGACCAGAGGCCAGGGTCAGCGGAGCCGAGGTCGCTCTTTCAGGTCTTCACAGCCAGCCCGCTCAGATCATCGTGGGTCATCTTCTGGCCGTGGTTATCAGGGTTCGCACTAGAGCCAGCCATCTCTCAGCTCTATGCCTGCACAGAGTTCTTCACAGGCCCCATCTGTCCAGGGTTCTTCTTAACCTAGTTCATCTGCTGGACACTCCGGTGCGAGGGGTTATCATCAGTCCTAGCCCCCAGCACCTGGGAGTTGCTTCGAGTGCGGACAGTTTGGGCACATCCGTAGAAAGTGTCCCCGCTTTGTTCCCAGGCCACATCAGCAGAGGGGGCACCTCTAATCATCTGGTCCTTCTACTTCAGCACCTGCCGCGCCAGCTAGGGGTGAGGGTCAGACAGCTAGGGGTCGCCCTCGAGGGGGAGGCTGATCAGGCGGTTAAGCTAGATGTTGTGCTCTTCAAGGCCGATCTAATGTAATTGCTTCTGATGCTGTCATTATAGGTATTATTTCAGTCTTCCATAGAGATGCCTCAGTTTTGTTCGATCCTGGTTCCACTTATTCTTATGTAGATACATATTTTTCTCCTCATTTGGGCACGACCCGAGGGTCTCTTGCGTTGCCCGTGCATGTATCTACCCCGGTGGGTGATACCGTTGTTGTGGACCATGTATATCGGTCCTGTCTAGTCACTATTGGGGGTCTGGAGACCCGAATAGACCTATTGCTTCTGAGCATGATTGATTTTGATGTTATATTGGGCATGGACTGGCTATCTTCGTGTCATGCTATTCTGGACTGTCATGCCAAGACAGTCACTTTGGCTATGCCGGGCATTCAGAGGATCGAGTGGCGAGGCACAACTGATTATGTACCCAGCAGGGTAATATCTTTACTCAAGGCCCAACGAATGGTTGGTAAAAGATGTCTTTCTTATTTGGCATTTGTGCGGGAGCTCGGAGTTGAGACTCCCAGTATTGATTCTGATCACATTGTGCCGGACTTTCATGATGTATTTCCCTCAGACATGCTGGGCATGCCGCCGGATAAGGACATTGATTTTGGGATCAATTTGGTGCCAGACACTCAGCCTATTTCTATTCCTCCATATCATATGGCACCAGCTGAGCTGAAAGAATTGAAGGGGCAGCTCCAGGAACTCCTAGATAAGGGGTTCATCCAGCCGAGTGTGTAACCGTGGGGTGCACCGATCTTGTTTGTTAAGAAGAAAGATGGCTCAATAAGGATGTGTATTGACTATAGGCAGCTGAATAGGGTAACACTGAAGAACAAGTATCATCTGCCTCGCATTGATGATTTACTTGATCAGCTCCAAGGAGCTAGGGTATTCTCAAAGATTGATCTTCGTTCAGGCTACCAACAACTGATAATTAGAGAGTCTGATATTATGACGATAGCCTTCAGGACGAGGTGTGGTCACTATGAGTTTCTTGTGATGTCTTTTGGGCTGACCAATGCCCCAGCCGCGTTCATGCATATGATGAACAGTGTATTCTGGCCATATTTGGACTCTTTTGTGATTGTGTTCATAGATGATATCCTGGTGTACTCCCGTAGCCAGGATGAGCATGCCCAACATCTTAGAGTTGTATTACAGAGGTTGCGGGAGGAGAAGTTGTACGCCAAGTTCTCCAAGTGTAAGTTCTGGCTCGAGCCCGTGGCATTCTTAGGACACGTGCTGTCCAGTGATGGTATTCAGGTGGATTCGAAGAAGGTAGAGGCGGTGCAAAGTTGGCCCAGACCGACCTCAACTACTGAGATTCGTAGTTTCCTAGGATTGGCAGGGTATTATCGCTGATTTGTTCAGCGATTCTCTTCCATTGCTTCACCCTTGACTAGATTGACTCAGAAGGGTGCTCCTTTCGTGTGGTCCGAGGAGTGTGAGGAGAGCTTTCAGAAGCTCAAGACAGCATTGACCACAGCACCAGTCTTGATATTACCGTCCGCTTCAGATCTTTATACTGTGTATTATGATGCCTCGGGAGTTGGCATCGGTTGTGTATTGATGTAGGAGGGTAGGGTCTTGCTTATGCTTCTCGCCAGTTGAAGCCCCATTAGAAGAACTACCCTGTACATGATTTGGAGCTGGCAGCCATAGTTCACGCTCTGAAGATTTGGAGAGATTACCTATGCGGTGTTTCTTGTGAGGTGTATATCGATCATTGTAGCCTTCAGCATCTGTTCAAATAGAAGGAACTTAATTTGAGAAAGCGGAGGTGGCTGGAGTTGCTTAAGGACTATGATATCACTATATTGTATCATCCGGGGAAGGCCAATATTGTGGCCGATGCTTTAAGGCGAAAGGCGGTCTGTATGGGTAGCTTAGCTTATATTCCAGTTGGGGAGAGGCCGTTTGCATATGATGTTCAGGCTCTGGCCAATCGGCTAGTGAGGTTGGATGTTTCTGAGCCTAGTCGAGTATTTGCTTGTGTTGTTTCTCGGTCTTCTTTAAATGATAGCATCAGAGAGCGTCAGTATGATGATCCACATTTTCTTGTCCTTAAGGATAGAGTTCTGCACGATGATGTTAGAGATGTGACTATTGATAATGAAGGTGTTCTGAGGATGCAGTATCGTATCTGTGTGCCTCATGTAGATGGCCTTCGAGAGTTGATATTAGAGGAGGCTCACAGCTCACGGTACTCCATTCATCCGGGTGTCGCGAATATGTACCAGGACTCGAGACAGCATTACTGGTGGAGAAAGATGAAGATGTATATTGTTAGGCATGTAGCCAGATGCCTCAACAGCCAGCAGGTCAAGTATGAGCATCAGAGACCGGGCGGTGTTCTTCAACGTATGGTTATTCCCGAGTGGAAATGGGAGAGGATTACCATGGATTTTGTGATAGGGCTCCCTCGGACTTCGAAGAAGTTTGATTCAGTATGGGTGATTGTTGATCCGCTGACCAAATCCGTACATTTCATTCCAGTATGTACTACTTACTCATTGGAGCGCTTAGCGGTAATCTTTATTCGGGAGATTGTCAGGTTGCATGGGGTCCCAGTGTCTATCATATCCTACAGAGGCACTCAGTTCACTTCTTAGTTCTGGAGGGCATTTCAGTGGGAGCCGGGTATGCGGGTTGAGTTGAGCACCGCATTTCATCCTCAGATAGAGGGACAGTCTGAGCGCACTATTGAGATCTTGAAGGATATGTTACGTGCATGCGTGATTGAATTTGGAGGTTCATGGGATGAGTTCTTGCCACTTATAGAGTTTGCCTACACAACAGTTATCAGTCGAGTATTCAGATGGCCCCGTATGAGGCGTTGTATTGCAGACAGTGTAGATCTCCCGTGGGATAGTTTAAGCCCGGTGAGGATAGATTAATAGGGACTGAGTTAGTCCAGGGTGCTTTGGATAGAGTGAAGTTGATTCCGGAGAGGCTTCGCAAAGAACAGTCACGCCAGAAGAGTTATGCAGATCATAGGGTTCGAGAGTTGTCTTTCATGGTTGGTGATAGAGTATTGCTGAAGGTTTCACCCATGAAGGGTGTTATGCGATTTGGGAAGAAGGGGAAATTGAGTCCCAGGTTCATTGGTCCTTTTGAGATACTTAGGAGGATTGGGGAGGTGGTATATGAGTTGGCCTTGACACCCAGTTTTTCAGTGTTCATCCACTATTCCATGTGTCTATGCTACAGAAGTATGTCGGAGATACATCTCATGTGTTGGACTTCAGTACAATTCAGCTTGATGGTGATCCATCTTATGATGTGGAGCCAGTGGCTATTCTGGGTAGATAGGTTCGAAAGTTGAGGTCCAAGGACATTGCTTCAGTCAAGGTGCAGTGAAGAGGTCGGCCCATGGAGGAGGCTACTTGGGAGATCGAGCAGGAGATGCGGAGCATATATCCTCACTTATTTGAGTCTCCAGGTATGTTTTTTGACCCGCTCGAGGATGAGCGTTTGCTTAAGTTGAGGAGAATGTGATGACCCGGACCGTCATCATGTGAGTTACCACCCCGTTTTCCCCTTTATATGCTTGTTCATGTTTCAATATGTGTGTTTGGTGAGTTTGAGTCAATTCAGATCGAGTTTGGTTGGAAATGAGACAAATAGTCTCTTAGGAGAAGGCATAGTTAGAAAAAGTCAACTGGATGTTGACTTGTGAGTTAGAGAGCTCGGAATCGAATTCTGATGATTCGGTCAGCTCCGGAAGGTCATTTGTATCTTAAGAGAGTGATCGGAATTGAATTTGGAGGTCCGGTGTAGTTTTAGGCTCGAATTGGCTAAGGTTGAATTTTGGCAAAATTTGAACGGTAGGTGAGATTTTGATCCAGGAGTCAGACTGGAAGTCCACAGTTGCAATAGCTTCGTTAAGTGATTTTGGATATGCCTGCAAATTTTCAGGTCATTCAGACATCGTTTGGTCGGGTTTTTGATAGAATGTTGGTTTCGGAAGTTTTAGATGAAAATTAGGCTTGAATTCGCTTTGATTCGATGCTTTTCATGTTTAAGGGTGTGTTTTTATGATTGGAACAAGATCATATCGTGTTTTGGAGTAGGTTGGTGGTTTTCGTTGGGGTCCCGGGGGCCTCGGGATGAATCCGGGGGTCCAAACGTACCATTTCGGGCTAAATGAAGGGTCAGGTCTGTTGTCATAAGTGCACTAGACATTTGCTCTTCGCGATCGCATTAGTAGCCACGCGATCACGTAGAGTACTGGAGAGCTGAGGATTTTTACCCTTCGCGATCGTGAAGTGTGGGGTGCGATCACGTAAGGTCAGGATTGGGAGCAATGCGATCGCAGTAGCCAGTGTCGCGATCACGTAGTGTTATTTAGCTGTGTATCGCGATCGCATCAGGATCAACGCGATCGCGTAGAAGAAAAGAGGCCCTGCTAAAATTTGTTCATCACGATCGCATGCCAAGGGCTGCGATCGCATAGAATTAAAATCCCTGGCAGAAGGGTTAAGACCAGAACATTTCATTTGCAAACTTAAAGTGTATTTCTTCCATTTTTGGGTTCTTTGAGAGCTAAGTAATGGGATTTGAAGGGGATTTCATAGGGAAAACATTGGAGGTACGTTTTATGGTCTAAATACACGATTTTATCTTAGAATCATCATTTATTTCACTGAAATTGGAAGGATTAATGGGGGATTTTTGCTCTAAGCCTGGGCTATGGTAAATCACCGATTTGAATGGGAAAACGGAGTCCGATTTTGATAAACTTTGTATGCATGGACTCGTGTTGAGATAAGGATTCCGAAAATGTAACTTTTGTATTTTTTCGAGAAGCGTACTGAAAAATGAATTTTGACAACTTCGTGGGTTTCGGTGTAAATCGAGTTATTTCGATTGGGTTATGTCTATTTAGACTATTTTGATGTATTCTTATTGATTTTGACCAGATTTGGCATTCGAGGAGGTTGATTTGCGAGGCAAGCGCAAGGCGAGCTAGGACTTCTACCGATTCGAGGTGAGTGGTGGTAGTAAATGATGTACTGAGGGTTTGAAACCCCGTACTTGCACTATATAGTGCTATGCTGAGATGGAACACGCATCATGTGACGAGCGTGGTGGTATTGTAACTGGGGATTTGGACTTGGTCCTTCCCGACCGATAGTTTACTGTGTATAATGACTGAGATTGAGCTTATATCTGTGTAATTAGGCTAGTAGCCGTGTTTGGGGCCTTGTGCCGATCTACAGAGTATTAGGGAAGCCTGTAGAGCTAAGTGACCCTTATATCATGTTGGGCACATACACCCAGTCGTATTCATAGTTGTATAGCATATCATGAGCCAGTACTAGATGTGTACTTTGAGAGAGACTATCTTTGGTGGGATTCCCTGTTCTAGCTGAGTGGTCCCGAGAGGCCAAGTCTAGATTGACTGAGATAGGGGCGAGGACCCGCTGTGAGATGTTATATATATATATATATATATATATATATATATATATATATATATATATATATCTATATTGGACCGCGCTGCACGCCGCAGCACTATATATCTTGGATCGGGCTGCACATCGCAGCACTATATATATTGGATTGGGATGCACGCCGCAGCATTATATATATTGGATCGGGTTGTATCCCGCAGCGCTATATATATATATATATATATATATATATATATATATATATATATATATATATATATATATATATATATATATATGGATCGGACTGCACGCCACAGTAATATATATATGGATCGGACTCTGCACGCCGCAGTATCATAGCGCTTGGGCTGAAGGAGCCCCTCCGGAGTCTGAACACACCCCTAGTGAGCGCACTATATATATTGGATCGAGCTGCACACCACAACATTATATCTATATATTGGATCGCGCTTCACGCCGCAGTGCTATATATATTGGATCAGGCTGCACGCCACAGTGCTATATATATTGGATCGGGCTGCATGCTGCAGTGCTATATATATTGGATCGGGCTATACGCCGCATCAGTATGAGTGAGGGCTAGGTTAGTGTGGGATCATTGTGAGACAGTTGTGGATTGGAATTGGGCTTATCACTAGGGAGATGACTTACCTCTGAGGTTACCCTTAGAACTGTTTAGTGATAGTACAGGTGTCCTTACTTTCAGTTGTTATTTATTACTATTACTCACTGAGTTGAAAGATACCCACCCAACTCCCCTGCACTTTATGTGCAGATACAGGTGTTCAGGAGGGCAGTTGAGCTACCCGCAGCTGCTATATTTCTATTATTCCGAGGAGACTTCGAGGTAGCTGCCGGCGTCCGCAGGACCCGATCTCTCCCCTCCCTATCATTATGTCTTTTACTATTCTGCCTAGCCTTGGATTGTATAGGATATTTTCCATCTGTAGAGGCTCAGGCTTGTGACACCGCGATTGTTGGGTTGTATTTTATATGTTTCTATTTCTGCACTTAATGTTTTGATATGAAAACAAGCTGTTAACGTTAATTGATCAGTATTAGTTAATAAATTGGTAATACAGATAACACGGTCGGGCTTGCCTAGCAATATGTTGGGCGCCATCATGACCGGGGTTTGGGTCGTGACATATGAGGTCCACAAGTTCCTGCATGTATTTCAGCCATGATTGTAGCGGCCTGCTGTGCATCTATACATCTCAGTAATCCCAAAGCGGGGGTTCTCTTGAATACAATCCCTCCGCTGAAGAAAAATCCACTCGCTAGTCGCCTTATAGCCCTTTTTTGATATCCCGTAGCTTGCACTGGGTACACCCCCATCTTCAAATATTCTTTAATATCATGGAACCATGGTTCACCATCAAGTTCCCCCTCTACCGTGAAACAATAAGCATTTTGATCATGAACTTGTATTTGCAATGGATCTACATAAGCTTTGTCCGGGTGGTGCAACATGGACGACAATGTGGCTAGAGCATCTGCAACTTCATTGTGCATTCTTGGGATATGCTTAAACTCTATGAATTGAAACCTTTGAGATAATTCATATAGACACTGTCAGTATGGTATAAGCTTCAAATCCCTTGTCTCCTCATCAGGAAAATATGTCTTTAATGGTTCATACTCATCATCGACTGGATTTTCTGCCAAATGATCAGCGACTGCTTGTGCCTTCATTGCAGTGCGGGTTACATAAACAATATCAAACTCCGTAAGTAGAATTTGCCATTTAGCGAGCCTTCCTACGGGCATAGGCTTCTGGAAGATGTACTTCAGTGGATCCAAACGAGATATAAGATAAGTGGTGTAAGCCGACAAGTAATGTTTCAACTTCTGTGCAACCCATGTTAAAGCACAACATGTCCTTTACAGTTGAGTGTATTTTACCTCGTAAGATATAAATTTCTTATTGAGATAGTATATTGCTTCCTCTTTCTTTCCCGTCTCATCATGCTGCCCCAATACAAAACCAAAAGAATTATCCAATACGGTCAAATAAAGGATCAAGGGCCTTCCAGGTTCTGGAGGAACCAACACAGGAGGATTGGCCAGATATTCCTTGATTTTGTCAAATGCATCTTAACATTCCTCAGTCCAATTCACTGCAACATCTTTCTTCAATAATTTGAAAATGGGCTCACATGTCGACGTTAGCTGAGCAATAAATCTGCTAATATAATTCAACCTGCCCAACAAACTCATCACCTCTTTCTTTCTCTTTGGCGGAGGCAAGTTTTGAATTGCTTTTATATTTGGCGGGTCTAGTTCAATACCACGCCACCTTACCACGAACCCCAATAAATTTCCTGATGGTACTCCAAAAGCACATTTTGCTGGATTGAGCTTGAGATTGTATCTTCGAAGCCTCTGGAAGAACTTCCTCAAGTCTATGACATGATCACTCTGCTTTTTGGATTTGATAATAACATCATCCACATGCACCTCAATCTCTCGATGTATCATGTCATGAAACATAGTGGTCATTTCTCTCATATATGTAGCTCCAACATTCTTTAACCCAAATGGCATTACTCTGTAGCAATATGTTCGCCAAGGTGTGATAAATGCCATCTTTTCTGCATCTTCTTCGTCCATCAAGATCAGATGATAATCGGCATAGCAATCCACAAAAGAACCAATCTCATGTTTGGCACAATTGTCGATCAATATTTGGATGTTTGGAAATGGAAAATCATCCTTCACACTGGCTTTATTGAGGTCTCGATAACCAACACACACTCTGGTTTTTCCGTCTTTCTTTGGAACAGGTACAACATTGGCTAACTAGGTAGGATATTTGGTGTCCCGTATGACCTTTGCCTCAAACTGCTTGTTGACTTCTTCTTTTATTTTCACACTGATATCCGTTTTGAACTTTCTTAACTTTTGCTTAACAGGCCGGCATTCCGGATAAGTAGGCAACTTATGTACCACCAAATCTGTACTGAGTCCTGGCATGTCATCATAAGACCAGGCAAATATATCTTTGTACTCATGTAATAACTTGATCAAGTCTTCTCTGAGTGAGGCCTCTAAGTGCACACTAATCTTTGTTTCCCGAATATTTTCCTCATTCCCCAAATTAATAGACTCCGTCTCATTTAAGTTTGGTTTGGGTTTCTCTTCATAATGGCTCAAATCCTTACTAATTCCCTCCAAAACTTCCTCATCCTCATATTCCACTTCATTATCATATTCAATTTCTTGTATAACTATCTGATTATCAAGACTGGACCAGGAATCTTTCATGCATGACACATCATTGAAATCGGCAAAAATTGGACTGTACAAGAAAAGAAAAGAAAAATAAAATAAGGCTACAAAATAGAGGAAGAAAGAAATTGCATTTCATTAAACTTTGAAAGGTAACAAGGTTTGGATACATTTGACTAGACAGAACATAGGACTACAATTTTTGAAACAAGACAGATTTAGGGATGGAACATTAAAGCTAACAACCACAACTCCCTCCTGATTGGAAGAGGAGTAGCTTCCCAGTTATTTAGTCTGATCTGGGGTCCAACAAATAGAATATCCATCTTGCTTGTTCCCTCGGCTGCCTCTATCATATTCACGCCTTCTAACCACCTCTCAAACCTTGCTAATAGCTCTTCATCTAGCCTTATCTCTGAATGGCTCGGCATGACAGTCGCCGGATGTCTTTGTGTACCAGGATTGACGAAGGAGTATGACAGTTTTGGGATAGGTTTGGGGAGGGTCCATCCTTTCTTTTTCAATCTTTTGGCTCTCTGTATATCGGCAAGGGTTGGCTTGAAACCTAGGCTGAAAGTATTATTGCTACCCGGAAGATGAACTTGTTGTGTTATACCTTGCAAAGCAACTCCTAGACCTCTTCCCGGAAAGAACCCGTTCTTTATTATTTCCTTGGCAACCATGACCGCTGCAGGGGTTACTTTGGGTACTGGGATGCTTTCTCCTTTAGATATCTTGTTCACAGTCTCAGTGTCCATCACTTGGTACACCCAAGGACCCCTGTCACCTTCGACTTTTTCAAATGGCGTGATGGCATTACAAATATTATCCTCACCGTGCACTACTATCTCTTGCTAATTCCATTCAAACTTCACCATTTGATGTAGTGAAGAAGGCACCGCTTTTGCAGCATGGATCCATGGACGTCCTAACAGGAGTTTATAGGACACAGCAACGTCCAACACTTGAAACTCCTTGGTGAATTCCACCGGTCCGATGGTCAGTTCTAGTATGATATCTCCAACGCTGTTCTTTCCACATCCGGCGAATCCCCTCAAACATATATTGTTTCTGTGGATCTTTTTGTGATCAATCTTCAGTTTTCCCATAGTAGACAAAGCACTCGACCCATTATCGACCAAGACACGAATCACCACTGATTCCTCACACTTCACTGTAAGGTATGACACCTTATTGTGCTCTGTCCCTTCTAGTGGTAGTTCATCGTCTGAGAATGTTGTCCTATTTGCCTCAAAAATTTTGTTTGTATTCTTCTCTAAATGACACACCGTGATCTTTTCTGGTACATGAGCTTCATTTAAGATCTTCATTAACGCCCTTGAGAATGAATCAGCAGAGATAGCAAAGATATTTGAGCTGGTGTCTTCCTCAGCTGCTCAACTATGGAGTAATCTTGTGCTTTCATTTTCTTTAGGAACTCCTCAGCTTCTTCTTCAGTGACTGCTTTCTTCACATGTGCCGGATTTTCTTTCACAACTTTCGCCTTCTTCATATCGTCAGGAGCAAAACATCGCCTAGACCGGGTCAAACCATGGGTTTCGCAGATCTCCCCCTTGACTTCTTTTCCTTTGTACACGACATTTACCTTGTCATAATTCCAAGGTACGGCTTTGATGTTCACAATCAGCATCTGAACGACAGGCTTGATAACAACTGGTTCTATATGTTCCCCTTTCACAGTCAATATGGGCTTCACCCCAGGTACTACCACTTTTATAGGTTCAGGTTCAATTACCACTGCTGGCTAACTTGCAGGTGGCTCGACTGACACTTTCTCACTCCCAACTTTCTCCTCTGTCTTGCTGTTTTCTTTGATTGTCATCACAGTCTGAGAGGGGTTTTTGTAGCTTTCTCCCTGTACTAGCTCTATCATATGTGTTTCATGGTGCACAGGCAAAGGATTTTGTGTTATGTTTGGAGCCTCGGGGGCTTGCACCTCAATTTTTCTGGAGTCAATGAGCTCTTGTATCACAGACTTTAGGTGCCAACATTTCTCCGTGTCATGTCGCGGTGCCTTAGAACAATATTCACAATGGATGGATTGATCTAAGTTTCTCGGTGGAGGATTGGAATTTTAGGCTCAATAGGACTCAGCATCCCCAATTGTCTTAATTGGTGAAAGAGGCTGGTATATGATTCTCCCAGAGGAGAGAATGTTTTCTTTCTCTTAGCCCCGTCGCTTTTGACTTCAGGGCCTAGACAAAAAATGGTTCGGTTGGGATTTCTGTAGGTGTTTTTGTGGTAGGTAGGTATTTTGGGCATGGTAGACATTCTGAGGGGCTGGGGCTCGCCATGAAGGAGGAGGCGGTGGGTAAAATTGGGCATGTTGGGTAGAAAACTGAGGAGCAGTCGGAGGATAATAATGTTGAGGTGGGTTATACGGTGTTGGTGGGTATGGTTGATATGGGCGAGGTTGATGATGATATGGGTTGGGGCCCTAGGACCAAGACCTTCCCTCTATAACTACCACTTCTTCTTTCTTTTTCATCCTAATAGATCCTCTCGTCCCTGTCTGAATTGCTTGATTTGTAGCCTTGATGGCTGAATAACTCATGATCTTATTCGTTTTCAAACCTTCTTCCACAAAACTCCCCATCATTACCACCTTATTAAAGGTCTTTCCGATTGCAGACACCATATGCCCGTAGTATGTCAGCTCCAAAGCTTGTAAGAAACAATCTACGATTTCTCCTTCTTTCATTGGTGGATATGCACACGGGCTTCCTATTCTCTGCACCTGAAACCATACTCCCAGAAACTCTCTCCGGGCTTCTTTTCCATTTTGGTCAATGACAATCTATCCGGGATGATTTCCAGATTATATTGAAAATGGTTCACAAATGATTGAGCCAAATCGTCCCAAATGAACCATGGGGTATGATCTTGACGGGTGTACCATTCCAATGCTGAGCCGCTAAGGCTTTGACTTAAATAAGCCATAAGTAGTTCATTTTTTCCCTCAGCTCCACGTATTTTGATGCAATAACCTCTCAGATGGGCCACTGGATCACCATGGCCACCGTACATGTCAAATTTCGGCAATTTAAACCCAGCGGGTAGTTGTACTTCGGGGAACAAACACAAGTCCTTGTATGCCACACTAACTTTGCCTCCCAAACTCTGCATATTGCGAAATAACTGCTCAAGGCTCTTCATTTTCCTGGCCATCTCTTCTTGTTCAGGGTTTCTAACAGGTTTCTCCTCCTCCGTCATATCCATAAGCGGGGTGTAAGAATCATGTTCTCTGAAGGTGGGTTCTAGAGGGTAGTAATGATTATCCTGGATATGAAATACAGGCTCACTAGAGGATTTGTGTAAAACGGCTGGTGGTGGTGCCACATACAATGGAGCGGCCTGGGTTGGTAGTGGTGGAGCTTGTTTAGGAAGTGAGGGTGGTACTTGTGATGTAGTGGCGTAATAGTGTGTTTATGTAGGGTAAGTAGAAGATGAGTTCATAGTGGGTGGATCTTGGTTCGGGATTGATGAAGGAATATATGTGGGGTTGGCTGGGTAAGTAGGTAAGGGTTGTCCCCTCGACCAAGCCTGATACATTTCCGATATCTGTTGTTTAAGCTTATACATTTCTTCCTTTATGCTATTCACATCTACTACTTCCTCCTCTTGCATGGGATCCATGATTGTTGGCTCAATTTCTCGGGTCACTGCTTTTGTCATGCTTTTAGAACGAGTGTTATAATTGTGATGTGCCAGAATGCCAGTTGCTAACTGCTTTATCTGATACTCATCAATGACAAAAACTTGTTAATAGTTAGATCATAATAGATGAACATCACAGATTTTAAAAACACAACTTTTGCATGGCAATTTTGGGTCATCCCGGCATTATTGTCTTTCTTTTGACCTGCCAATTTTTTCTGCTTTTCTTTTCTTTTGTTTCCACCCATCTTTTCATTGTTTATTTTTTTTATCTCTCTTTTTTCTTTTTTTTTCTTTTTGTTTTTCGATCCTATAGATTTGCCTATCGCACAAGCAATTGCATGTAAACAAAAATAATGACAACTTTTGGATTTTCAATTTCATTGATACTCAAACATTGATTACAAGAGATGATGTTGTACTACAACCTTCTAGATGAAATTTACAAAAAATTCATGTCCTATGAATACATTAAAGCTCCTAGTGCCCGCGAGACATCGTTCGGTCTTACCGCGGGCCTATATGCTAATCCCTTTTGGAGTTTGTCTAGGTCGGTCATCACTTGTTTCACAAAGATCATTGCTGCTGCGGTAAATATAGATTAGGTCATATCCTCGCAGAGTTGGCATTTCCGCCTAATATAGTGAGCAATGTTGACAATTCTTTCCCTGATAATCCCTTTCTCTTAAAGCAACCTCCCAATATGTTTGGCACGAGCATCCAAGGTTTGCTAGCTCTTCTTTTGAAGTTGTTGTAGCTCCAATTCTAACCGGGCCATGGCCATGTAGTAATGTTCTCTCTCTATGTCAAATTCTTTTGTTTGTTTGCTACTTTTGACCTCGGCCGTGACAATCTTTTTCCTTAGCCGAGCTACTTCAACATTATGTTCATCCTTTAACTGTTGGATCATCCGAGTCCTTTCTTCGGCATTCTTGGCCAATTGTTTCCGAACCCTAATTAATTCCTTCTCAGCTTTATCTAGATCAAAGCTATAGTCATTCACTTTGCGCCGCAAATTATCAATTAGCTTTTCATCTCGGGCAAGTCGAACTGGGGTTTCGGTTGCTGCTCTCATCTTCACAATCTGAGCCTTCAATGTTTCAATTTCTTTAATCAGTTGTTTCTTTTTGCCCATATCGGCCACTGCTTGTAAGCTACTTTCGAATTTGAGGTCCTGAAATTGTTTCTCCAACATACTGAATTTGGCTCGATATTCATTCTCCTTGGCCAGCCAATCCCATTGTTCCTTTGATAGCTCGGCAAATTCTTGAATGTGAGGTCTCTTCGTCGGTCTTTCATGCTCAAAATCTATACGGTACCATGCGGAACACCCAAGTGACACATCACCTCTATCCCGATCTCTCACACAGGTGTCCATTCTCAGATATTAGCACACATTCCATATTTGACGGATATTTGCTTTCGGAAATTGCCCATCGGGACTAATCTCTATTGCTTAAAGGCTGAGATCCCCATCTTTCGGCATAATTTGATATATTCCGAGTTGCCGTAGTACTCGGTATGGCGCATAAGGTTGGATACTTTTGAGATCCATTAAAAGAAAATACGACCCTTCTGCTGGCATATATATGACTTCATTGATGGGCAACTACCCGTATGCCCATTCTATCTGGCTAGCAATAAGTGATCGAAAATATGTGATCCAACCTTTCGACCCTTCTGGCAACTTGGACTCTTTTGTCCTCATGTAGAATTCTTCGATACAAGTCTTTTCAGACGATCCATAACTCAAAAACTGAGGATGGTGGCATAAATACTCTATTATCCACATCTAAAGTAGTAGATTACTCCCCTCGAGGAAATCTTCTCCCGCGTTGCAGGTTGTGAGAGCCCGGAAGATATCGGCCACTATCATTGGTGCCAAAGTACTGTCGTCCTGTGTAAGGAGATTACTGGCAATCTCGGCAACTCTGATGTCGATGTTCCCATCTTTCCTTGGAAATATTATTTACCCAGAAAGGCTACCATGAAGGCAAAACGCATGTGTTCCTCCCATTTAGCCCGGTTCGCTTTGCTGCAGAGTTTGTTCGTTAGAACAATGAATCCTCCAACGTAGCCATGTCTGTGGTATATAAAGTTCATGGTGCAAAACCGGTGGACCAATTCTTCATTGTGAACATTTTTGGCTATTTTTAAAGAGTCGAGGAATCTTTGCACAGTGATGGCTCTTGGAGCAACCGGATACTTGTCTTTTAAGGGTACCTCACCCTTTTCGATGTAGTTAGCAATTTCCTCCAATGTCGGAGTGAGATCAAAGTCCAAGGAGTGGAGCACGTTGTGTGCAGGATCCCAGCAGGCAACTAAAGCTCGAATAATGTCGCCTCGAGGTACAATGTCAAGTAACCCAGTAAGATCTTTCAAGTACTTCTTGACCCAATCCAGTCCATCTTGACCCAAATCATTCCACCATAATTGTAACTCCAAAAGGGATCTTATTCATTAGTGAAAAGGGTTCGTTTTGCATTGTTCTCATCCTGCACATTTATTAAAGGCGATTTAAACTCATATTATTTTATTCAAAAACAAAAATATTTTCATCATTTTTCTTCAAAAGAATCAGCCTTTCAATACATCATTTGAAGATTTCAAGGCTATTATTATTTAAGGGAAATGACTTCAAAAGTAGCCATTTTTGCGCAAACAGCCCTTCCGGCGTCCTTTCGGAACATTCGGCTATTTTCAAAAATGGCATCACTTTGATTTATTAAAAATTAAAAACTTAACATTTTTTGGTTATTTTTTAAAAAGGTGTGGTTGGACCCGTCACGAGTTGCCTACGTATCTCGCCTAGTTGTGAGATCAAATCAGCGTAGTTCGGTCAAATTGTTTTAAGCCCAACTAATTTGACAAAATTAACCCGATTATTTTCATATTTTCTTTTCCTTAAAATTTCGACAGCATTTTATCAGTATTTAAGTATTGCTATTCTAGAAATTGCTATTTTTCTCTCCTTTTGTTTTCAGGTATTTGGCCGGTCATCATAATAGTACAGGACAAATAAATGCAACATATAATCATGCTCAGTCTTTGATATCCGGGTCACCTGTCCTAGACGGACCCAACCCCTGTGTTGAGTCCCCTAAGTCAGATATGATGCAAATAATCGTCCTAATTCTAGGCTCAATATCCTGATTTTCAATGGTACTAGACTGTGTACCCGAGCGGACAACTCGGATTGAGGAGGGGGCTACGTATTGGGGACCCGCGGGATCGTCTGGCTTTGTAACTTTTCCGACCTCTATTTCTTATTTAGGTATCACTTAACAGAAAGAGGAGTCCCAACCAGTAAGCACATCCCCGGAGGTAAGAAGAGAGGGTTTTCGGCATAATTTTATATATACAGTTCACGTAATATCAAAGCACTAAACATATAGCATGTTGATCAAAGCATATAATGAAATCAGATATAAATAAAAACGACAATTTTAACTGAGCTCGAATTTTGAAAACCCTGAACCGAAGTTTTGGGTTTCTAGTCCCTAGCAGAGTCGCCAGAGCTATCACACCTTCTTTTTTCTGTGTATACACCGCTAATTACTACTACACCCCGAGAAGGGATATAATAACAACATGGAAGGAGTTTTTCCAATTAAAGGACATTCGTAGCGGGATTTATTTATTAGATTTTAGAGTCGCCACTTGGGAATATAATGGTGTCCCAAGTCACCGGTTTAATCCCGAACCGTCAAAATTATGACTCTGTTTAACAGTCCGTGAAATTAGAAATCCGGATAAGGAATTCTGTTAACTCGGGAGAAGGTGTTAGGCACTCCCAGATTCCGTGGTTCTAGCACGGTCGCTCAACTGTCGTATTTGTTTTTATCATATTTCATTATATGCTTCAATTTTTATGCATTATTAATGTCCCGTTTTGTCATTTTTTAGAATTGCGACGTCGCGAAAATGCATTTCGAGTCATACAGTACCAGTACGCCTGTGACTTTAGTGCATTTCAGCTTTGCCGGGATTTGAGATTTGGGTCACATAAATATGCACCCGTATTAGGAATGTAATGTTATAATTATGCCTAAAGTATCTACGTCTTTATTAACTTTTGGAAAGACCGTGAAATTCGCTAAACCATCCTTCCGAGTCTAGAATTTTTATGTTGAAATTTATTTGGAGACCCCGTGTGTTTTCATTTTTTGTAACGAGGCTCATCCCTTATTTTAAAGTCAATCCTATTCGTACACTATATTTTCTATTTTTGTTTTTTCTTCCTAATGTATAACTGTTTTTGTATGAATTTAGACTATATAATATTGGAGTCCAGGCCATTATTCATTATTGGGCCCGAACATCAGACTGCCTAACAGTCCATAATCAAATACAACTGGGCCTCTGGAGCCCAGCGTATATCTTTGTTCCTGATCGAGGGCTTGAATGTAATATTAATCAGACTTGGGCCCATATTCATGGCTAGGCCTAGACTATTTGCATTTGAAGTGAAATTAAGGCAGGCTAACATTTCAATAACAGCATCTTTGAACAAGTATTATTTAGTACTTCCAATTAACTGTTTCAAACAATGCCCAGTTACATTTTGACCATCACTAATTTCAATATTTATCAATTAACTAAGAATGCCAATCACTAGTTTAACTTGTTGCTATTTAACTACTGAATTAGCAAAGTATTATTTTATGAATTATCTACTGGTTGAGACACTGTTTGCAGAATTATCTATCTACTCTAATTCAAAAAAAACAACATTTGCATTTTTTTAATACAACATTGCTCATAATTACAAATATGTTTCAGATTACCATTTTACAAAGTTGAACACAAATTCATGGCTAGTCTAGCTACAGTAATGTTAAAACAGTGTCATGATTTGAAACTCGACTACTTCATATTTTTCAAATTAAATGATTCTGATTCAGAAGTCGATTAATGAAATAGTTAAGCACTAATACTACATGTCTAATTTTAGAATATATATAGATCTAAGTGTACTACCTGTGTATTAACCGGTTTTAGTTTTAGATTTAGGTTATAATTATATCTAACCTACTTGATACGTTTACTATAGTATTATCTACTACTACCTTAATCTAATCAAGTTTATATAGTCTATTACATATTACAACCCATTCCTAATTGAATTACAAGAGATCTAAAATTATAACTACAACTATAAGAAAAACATAAATACAACTTCAGAAAAATTAATATATAATTTCATTCCTTCATCATGTTCCAATTACACCTTCAGAAGATAGTAGTGTACCTGATCAAATGAAAAGGAAATCGATGAGTTCTAAGGGATAAAGGAGAAGAGAAATCAGCAATAACAACAGCCAAATATCAACAGCAGACAGGAGCAATTAACACAACAAGTTTCCAAACTCAGTTGGCAACCAGCAAATAACTCGAGCACAACAAAAATCCAAGCTAACTCGCAATGAACAAAGAAGAGGAACAACCAGCAAAGACTCCAGAAATATAACTCAAATTGTATGCTAAGTAGAAGACCAGTAGAGTTCTGAAGATTAGAACTCTTAGATTGTGAACCCCCAAACTCTAAATTTAGAACTTAGAACCAAAAATCAGACCCAATTTCGAACTGCTAAAGTTGGAGCCTAAGAGTTGAACCCCCAAAAATCCAGCCAGTAAAATATGAAAATTTTTGAACCTCTTTTTCAGGCTTGAAACAGCCTATTTATAGAGTAAATTTGGGGGGAATTTTGAATTAGTTATTTATATTTCCCTCCCCAACTCTTTTTTAATTAAATCAATTAAGTATAGCATAATTTTACCGGAAATACACTTGAACCCCTGCTAGAAGGTTCTAGGCTATTCCTTATTGTTTTATTGGGCAGATTTTACCTAGTTGCCCTCACTTGGTAAGGTTTATTACACATTTACCTTTTAACTATGCCTAGTCTACCTTATATTATTCATGGATTTTCAAAAAAAACAAGTATTAAAGTCGTTTATACCCCCATTAGCTCTATGTAATCTACAGAAATACCAATTCTCTTTCTCCTTTTACCCTTTGCCTTTAACCATATTTACCCGACCTGTATTAGGTCTGTCAAGACTTGGGTAATTGAATGTATTTAAAATATAACCCCCCCCCCCCGAGACTTTTTTTAATTCTTAACCAATTTCATACTAATTAACCCTTTCATAGTTAACCATTGTTACAAAGATAGCCACTTAATCAAAGACTCATACTGCGTTACAAACATAACCACAATAAACATTTACATATATAACCTAAATGTGCATAAGCACTCAGAAGTTCAGAAGAATCCAACATACAAATCATATTACAAATGTAGCCGTATTTATGTAGTCTTGCACAAATAGCCCTAATTACGACTAATCTTTAATTAATTAGAACATAGAGAGACAAATTGATAATGGTTGAATTCCAACTATTCAAAACCCTAGTCGAGATAGGATCTATTGAACAATAACATAAAAATAACTAATAGCACATGATTTACAGGTGACTATATTAGAAATTAAGAATAGTAAGTCGATTTTAGGCATACATGTAATAAGCTCAGGTCTAATATGAACACAAAAGAGAAAAATATAGAACAGAAGTGGATTCGTGACATTTAATCACTTCTAACATGCATAGGGATTTTCAAAACAAATTAAACAGATAAGAATACCAAAAGACACTGAACAGAAACAGGTTTTAGGGTACTTAGCTTTTAGGGTTGCGTTCTTTCCCTTTATTTTTCCATTTCTTTCTTTCTTTTCTTCTTTCTTTCTTCTTTCTTTCATTTTCTTTCTTCTTTCTTGATTTTTCAGTGTTTTAGAGACTTAGGGTCTCTTAGATGACAGTTCTCCGAAATAGACTCTTGGAAGTCTGGTTTGGGTGTGTAAGAGATATTCAAAGACGAGGGATGAGGTTTTGAAAGGTTTTTTTGTTTTTGGGTGCTCATCGGAGTAGGGTTCCGTCGAGACTTTTTCTAATATTTGAAGGGTTAGGGAAATATTCGAGATATGGGACTATGGTAGGGTGACAAATCGTCTCAAAACAGTTCTAGGGTGTTAAAGTGGAGGTCTGGTTCATACCTTGGTGGTCGCCGGCTAGGGTTCCGGCAACAGAAATTTCATGAAATGGAGACTGGTAGGTTTTTTGGACGGGGTTAATGGAGTTAGAAGTGTTAGAAGAAGAAGAGAGGAGATTAGAGGGGTGGCCTGAGCCAGAGATGGTGGTAGAAGACTGACCATCAGTAAGTTTCCGGTGGTCTCTGTGAGAGAAGGGGGGAGAAGAAGAAGGGTTTCATGGCGGCTAGGGTTTTGTGTTGTGAGGAGTGTATGTGTATAATGAAAAATGAACGGGGGTTTGGGGATATATACTGATTATGTGTTGTTGTTTCTCAACCGTTGGATTTAGTTAGATGAATGGTCCAGATCTTTTATCCTCAAAACGTTGCCGTTTGGTTTAGTGAGGTCTTTTATTTGGTCCGTTAGATTAGATGATTGAACGGATGTGATTTAACTACCTAAGCGACATTGTTTGGTTAAGTGATACACTAGTATTGTCTGTTTGATTAAGTGTGATAGACGATTCTTCACACGGTGTCGTTTTATTAATAAAGCCACCACCTTACTTGCTCCATTTGATTTAAATCATCAACGGCCCAGATTTAGTGATGTTATATAGCGTCGTTTGGCCTTGTAACTGGGCAGACCGGTTCCATTGTTTGGGCCTGGTCTGTGGGTGTTGCATTTGGGCTGAGTATATCATGTATTTGGCCCAAATTTTAGTATTTTGAATTGTATTTTTGTATTTTTGTTATTTTTGAATTGTATTTATTTTAATTTCTTGTATTTTCCTTGTATACATTTTACACTAATGTATTTTCTTTTATTTTCCAAATTTGTTTTGTATTTTTCCTTGATTTTCTGATTTCCTATATTTTTCTATATTTTTTAATATTTTTCAATTGATTTCCTTTTTGTATTTTGTTTCAAATTTCCTTCATTTTATTTTTTAACAATTAAAAAAAACACTATCATTTTCTACACACTAAACAAAATAATTACAAACAAAAATCATTTTTGTATTTTTATTTTGGAATTTAATTGCTTGAGGCAAAAATCACGTGCTCACACCATTTAATCTGCCTGAGTGACAAAACCTCTTGTCAGACCCCTAACTACCCCCTGTGATAGAACCATCTCTACTCTCCTGGCTATATCCTGAAAAGAAATCTTGCTCCCCGTCTCCTCAGCCATCTGTAATCGAATAGGCTGAACGAGTCCCTCAATGAACCTCCCCACTCTCTTTCAGTGGGAAGTATAAGAAGAGCATGACGGGACAAGTCGATAAATCTAGTCTCGTACTGATTTACAGTCATAGAACTCTACTGAAAACGCTCAAACTACCTCTGATAGTTCTCCCCTTGAGTGATAGGAAGAAACTTCTCCATAAATAACTGAGAGAACTGATCCCAAGTTAAATCCAGTAACCCTATTGTCTATCCAAACAATAATCTCACCACCAAGTCTTGGCAGATCCAAACAAACGAAAATGAGTAAAGTCAACCCCATTGGTCTCCACTATCTCCATGTTCTGTAGAATCTCATGATAGAAGTCCAAATAATCTTGGGGATCCTCAGTAGATGTACCCCTAAAAGTAGTAGTGAAAAGCTTGGTGAACCTTTCCAATCTCCACAAGGCATTAGCAGAAATAGTTGTCCCCTCTTCGGTCTGTGCCACAACACCAGGCTGAACTACCCAACTAGTTGAGCTACTGGAGTCTGAAACTGGGGAGCCATCTACTCCGGAGTGTGAGTAGCAGGGGTCTGGGCTCCTCCCCTAGCATGTGAGATGGTTGATGCTACAAGAAGCAAGCCTACCTGGGCGACACTCTCCATAAGGCCAACTAGACGGACTAGAGTATCCTGAAGTAACGGGGTGGCAATGAACCCCTCTAGGACTTGAGTTGCTCCTACTGGAACTGTCTATGCTGGAACCTCATCATTAAACTTAACCTGAGGCATCGCCGCTGGTGCTTCTACTCGAGTTTTAGGCTGAGCCCTATCTCAGTCTCGGTCCCTAGCTTGGCCTTGGCCTTTGCCCCTCGCAGGAGCTGCTACTAGGGGCTCGACCGTTGGTCAGCTGATGAAGCGGTACATGTTCTCACCATCTGCAAAAGAACAAAGCGGAAGTTCAGTTAGTATTGAGAAATCAAGTGGCACGATAAGAAATAATATATATAAAGCTTTTCATAACTATGTAGCCTCTAGGGGATAAATACAATCGTCTCCGTATCGATCCCTCAGACTCTACTAAGCTTATTTGTAAATTGTGAGACCTAAGCAACCTAGAGCTCTTATACAAACTTGTAGCCAATTTGCTTCTTTTACTTAGATTTCGCATAAAAGCTTTGCGAAAACATGCACGGACTGCGCACGCAAATCAAGGTGAGACAAAAAAAGGGGTTTTAAGGCCCCGGAACACAGAATTTACTTTCAAAATGAGTGATAACAATATAACTCACTGGTAAAAGAGAACTCGCTACAAAATAACATAGGGATCACATAATCCCCAAGACACCCCGTAGGAGATGACCCACCTGTTTCACCTCAAACTAACATCTCTTTATACCCTTCCACAGTCATAACCATTTCGCAGTTACTTAATCTTCTTGAGTATGAACTCATATTACAACATGAAAATTTATTTCTCTTCTTAACTAAATAACATGAAAAGATTCTTCAACACACCCATAACTCGAGACTATACATCAAATCAAGATGGAAACTAAGCACCAAATAGTTCTTTCTAGTCCTCAAACAACCCTTCTCATCACATTCAAATCATATGAACATATATCGCATTCACATCATACTCATCACGTAGCATCCATCCATAAATTCCACGAATAGGGACTCTACCTGACATATAAATCTAAAAGCACGTGCTCACATAATCAACACCTTTGTGCTCAAGATACACTCAAAACCCGACCTCAAGTCCTCTAGACTGGCACATCATCAACACACAAAAATCACATCTTGCACTTCATCTAGGGAATAACAAGCCGCTGATGCACAACTGATACTGCGTGCTCAAGTGTGCATACTTATGCGTGGAAGGAACTCAAAGGATTACGCTTCAAGCTGAATCAAAGCCGCATGATAAGGAAAGAGAGATAGGAAATATACCCTAAATATCCTATAGAATCTTGAAGATAGGTATGGACGTCATCATACCGACTCGTAAGACTTTACTAGACGCTTGCTCTTAACTTGTAGAACCTATGAACCTCGAGCTCTTATACCAATCTGTCATGACCCAAATTCCACTAGTCGTGATGGCACCTAACCCCAACCCGCTAGGTAATCCAACTAATAACTACCCAATTTCAATATTGCTAGTAAGTCAATTAAACAAAAAATAAATTATCTAGATCTATTACATCTCCCAAGAACTGGTAGTACAAATCATGAGCTTCTAAAATTAGAGTTTACAAAGCTAACCTGAAGAGAATACGTCTGATGTTTGAAAAGTACATAAATTGAGTTTTATAATCTAAGGATACCATGAACAAAAGGCACCTACAGCAGGAATGCATGTACGCCTTCAAATCTAGCACCCATCGAACGCAGCAACATCGGTATCCGGGATTTGCACGCAATGTGCAAGAAGTGTAGCATGAGTACAACCATCCATATGTACTCAAAAAGTAAAAAACTTGACCTCAAGTTGAAAGCAGTGACGAGCTAGAACATAGGTCAGGTCCAACACAAATAACCAACAACAGTTCATTCAAAGTAGAGCATATAAACAAGGAAATAATCGCAGAGATAAAAATGTTCAGCTTATGCATAGTCTTCTGAAAATTGTTCCACTTTTCCAGAATTTTAGTGAAAACCCAAATCCTTTATCAAAATCATCAAAAACTTATGAGATAGTTTGAAACTTGTAGTTTTCCTGAAAAATCCTTTCCAAAATAAATAAAAGATGTTTCAATTCCTTTACAATTAACAAGTGAGAAATACTACTATATGCACACATATCAATGTGTGTAAAAGTCACGAATGATGTGATATTGTACAACATGAGGAAAATATGTCTCTATGCATGTATGACATATATGGATGCTAATGCCATTGTCACGACCTGTCATGACGGCACCCAGTCCCCGCGACTAGGTAAGCCTAACACATTGTGGAATATACAAGTTTATGAACTTTAAACAAGAATAGCGGAAAAACGATATAAATAGGAATGTAATCCGTGCCGCTTGGCACATACACTCGTCAAACACACTGTATAACATACCACCAAGACCCAAAATCCCACGGGTAACACAGACTAAAAGAGAAATACAACTATGGCCATATAAGTCAAGAGTATCTAAAACAACGAAATGAGGGAAAAACATCTAATAGTACTATCAAAATAGAAGAAGGGCCTCTGGATCCGCGGACGTAGCAGATCATACCTCGAGGTCTCCAAATATGCTGCTGAATCACCTAGTATGAGCCTGTCCTGATGTACCTGGATCTGCACAACAAAAGTGTGCAGAAGAGTAGCATGAGTACACCACGGCGGTACTCGGTAAGTGCCAAGCCTAACCTCGATGGAGTAGTGATGAGGAAGGTCAGGGCCCTATTGAGAGAACAATAACATAATAATCAAAACAGTAATAAGCAGGAATATGCGAGAATAATTATGAAGTAACATCAATAAGGTAATTACTACAACAGTCTACGAATAACTAACTACAAGTAACCAACTCAACAAAACTCAAACCAGCAAGTCCAGGACCTGTGGGAATTGAACCCACAGTTCCACTCTATAATCAACAATCCAGGAGCTACGGGAATTTAACCCGCAGTTCCAATATAGGTATCTCTGGGTCTCCGGGAATCGAAACCGCAGTCCGTGTCTCAATACCTCAGGATGTGTCTCAATGATCTCAGGATCTCCGGGAATCAAACCCGTAGTCCATATCTCAATAATATATCAATAAACTCAGGGTCTTCAGGAATCGAACCCACAACCCTTGGATCTCCGGGAATCGAAACCGCAGTCCATAAACAATGTCATTTCGGGTCTCTAGGAATCGAACCCACAGCCCTAGTGTCTCTGGAATCGAACTCGCAGTCCACCAACACAAATAATAAAAGAAACGCACAGAGAAAATATAATATGCTTAACTACAACTTCACCAAAACCAGTGCCAACAATTATCAAGAAGTTCAAGTAAGACAATTAGGCAAATAGATAGATAAATCCTATCTAATCATGCTTTCCCTAACTAATATCAGGTAAAAGTCGCAATTTAATCAACTAAGAACAGAAATATCACAAATTTGGACAAGTCACGAAAGTAAGTTACAACAACCAGCGCATGTACACGCCCGTCACCTCGCGTACAAGGCTTTTCAACTATCACATAATATCCTAGGGGTGAAGGTTCCCCCACACGAGGTTAGACAAGCCACTTACCTCGACTCCGGTACAAAACCGCTAAGAGACAACTCTCTTGCCGCGAATGTCGGCCTCCACAGGTTTAGTATCTGATAAAAATCAATAGAATCACATCAAAATAGGCCAATTGGGCATTACCCAATCAAAACAATTCAAAATACACCAAAACCCACAAGTTGCCAAAACCCGACTTTTGGTACGCTTCTAAAAAAATTATGAAAGTTATATATTCGGGTTTTTTATCTCAACACGAGTCCGTTCATATAAGATTTTTCAAAATCGGACTCCGTTTGCCCATTCAAATCAATGATTTTCTATAATTTAGGCCTAGGGCTAAAACCCTCCATTAACAGTGAAATAATCACGGATTTCATGATAAACTAATGAATTTAGGCCAAGAAGCTTACCCCCGATGATTTATCGATGATATCCCCGCGATTCCCCATCAATTTCTTCTCTTGGAACACATAAATGGAGGTTTTGGGTATAAGGGTCGCGGATGGACTGTTATGGTTTTTATATTTCTGACTGAGAAATTACCCTTCACGTTTGCATCCCTAGCCCACGCGTCTGCGATGCTCTACCAAAATTACCCTTCGCATTCGCGTCCCTAGCCCACGCGTCCGCGATGCTCTACCAAAATTACCCGTCGCGAACGCGACGTGTTCCATGCGTCCGCGATGAAGAAAAATCCAGCCTCCATGATTTGAACTACGCGTTCGCGGCCTCACCATCGCGAACGCGATGCTCCTCGAACTAAACCTTCGCGAACGCGACCTGCACCATCGCGAACGCGATGCTTCTACCAGCTGACCCTACGCGAACGCGGGCCATGCCATGCGAACGCGATGACCAAATGGTCTGTTGCACAGCTGCTGCATTTTTCTGCTGTTTCAAGGTTGCAAAATGTCCGAATGAAGGTCCGAATTCATCCCGAAGCCCCCGGGACCCCAACGAAAACTACCAACATACTCCAAAACACGATACGAACTTGTTCCAATCATAAAAGCACCATCCTAAACATCAAAATCACCATTTTCACACGGATTCAAGCCTAAGTTTTTTCAAAACTTCCGAAATCCACATTCGATCAAAAACCCAACCAAACGACGTCCGAATGACCTGAAAATTTGCAGACATATCCAAAATCACATAACGAAGCTATGGAAATTGTCAAAATTCCGTTCCGACCCCCGGATCAAAATCTAACCAATCATTTGGATTCACCAAAATTTCAAACTTCGTCATTTCAAGCCTAATTGAGCTACAGACCTCCAAAATACACTTCGAACACGCTCCTAACCCCGAAATCACCTAACGGAGCTAATGGAACCATTGGATTTCCGTTCCGAGGTCGTCTTAACATTGTTCCGACAACGGGCCATTTTCCAACTATAAAGCTCCCATTTAGGGATTAAGTGTCCCGAAAAACTCCAAATTCCAGAACCGACCCTCCCGGCAAACCACAATAGCAGAAATGAACTTAGGGGAACAGTTAGATGGGGGTTCGGGGCGTAAATTTCAAAAATGACCGGCCGGGTCGTTACATCTTCCCTCACTTAAAAGATTTGTCCGTCCTCGAACGAGCATAGAAAACATACCTGGAGTGGTGAAGAGATGAGGTTACTGGTTGCGCATATCCTGCTCGGTCTCCCAAGTCACCTCCTCGACCGGCTGACCCTGCCACTGAACCTTTACTGAAGCGATGTTCTTGGACCTTAGCTTCCTGACTTGCCTGTCTAGAATGGCTACTGGCTCCTCAACATAAGACAGATCCTCGTCTAGCTGAACAGAATTGAAATCCAACACACGCGACGGGTCACCATGGTACCTCCGAAGCATAGAGACATGAAATACGGGATGGACTCCGGCTAGGCTAGAAGGTAAGGCCAACTCATAAGCAACCTCCCCAACACGCCTCAAGATCTCAAAAGGACCAATAAATCTAGGAATCAGCTTCCCTTTCTTCCCAAACCTCATAACGGCCTTCATGGGCGAGACTCGAAGCAGAACCCGCTCGCCAACCATAAAAGCCACATCGCAGACCTTCTTGTCCACATAACTCTTCTGTCTAGACTGGGCTGCATGAAGTCTGTCCTGAATCACCTTGACCTTGTCCATTGCATCCCGGACCATATCAGTACCTAGCAGTCTGGCCTCGCCCGGCTCGAACCAACCCACGGGAGACCTGCACCTCCTACCATATAGAGCCTCATACGATGCCATCTGAATACTGGACTGGTAGCTATTGTTATAAGCAAACTTCGCCAGTGGCAAAAAATGATCCCATGAACCACTAAACTCAATCACGCACGCACGGAGCATATCCTCCAAAATCTGAATAGTGCGCTCGGATTGACCATCAGTCTGGGGATGAAACACTGTGCTGAGCTCCACCCGAGTGCCTAACTCCTGTTGTACGGCTCTCCAGAACCGTGAAGTGAACTGAGTGCCTCTATCTGAAATGATCGAAACTGGAATACCATGCAGCCGAACTATCTCCTGATGTAGATCTCCGCCAGTCACTCCGATGAATAAGTAGTGCTCACCGGTATGAAATGGGCGGACTTGGTTAGTCGATCCATAATAACCCAAATGGAATCAAACTTCCTAACAGTCCGTGGAAGTTCAGATACAAAGTCCATGGTGATGCGCTTCAATTTCCACTATGGAATCTCAATCTGCTACATCAATCCACTCGGACACTGATCCTCATACTTCACCTGCTGGCAGTTGAGGCATCTGGAAACATAATCAACTATATCCCTCTTTATCCGCCTCCACCAATAATGTTGTTTCAAGTCCTGATACATCTTTGCGGCACCCGGATGGATAGAATACCGCGAACTATGGGCCTCTGCTAGAATCAGCTCTCGAAGATCATCTACATTGGGCACACAAATACGCCCCTGCATCCTCATAACTCCATCATCCCCAATGGTATCATCTCAAGCATCACCACGCCGAACTTTATCCTGGAGGACAAGCAAATGAGGGTCGTCGAACTGACGCTCCATGATGCGGTCAAATAGAGAAGACCGAGAGACCACACAAGCCAAAACCCGGCTGGGCTCCGAAAGATCCAGTCTAACAAACTGCCTGGCTAAAGCCTGAACATCCATAGCCATAGGCCTCTCCGAAGCTGGTAGATATTCCAAACTCCCCAAACTCTCTGCCCGATGACTCAAGGCATCGGCAACCACATTAGCCTTGCTCGGATGATAGAGAATAGTAATATCATAGTCCTTCAGTAGCTCCAACCATCTCCTCTGATGCATATTCAAGTCCTTCTTCTTAAGCAAGTGCTGCAAGCTCTGGTGATCAGTGTAGATCTCACAAGGAACCCCATACAAGTAATGACGCCAAATCTTCAAGGCGTGAACGATGGCAGCTAGCTCCAGATCATGAACAGGATAGTTCTTCTCATGTACCTTCAGCTGTCTGGACGCATAGGCAATTACCCTACCGTCCTGCATCAATACTGCACCGAGTCCAACTCGTGAGGCATCACAATATACTGTATAGGACCCCGAACCTGTAGGCAACATCAAGATAGGGGCCGAAGTCAAAGCTATCTTGAGCTTCTGAAAGCTCGCCTCACACTCATCTGTCCACTGAAAAGGAGCACCCTTTTGGGTCAATCTGGTCATAGGTGTTGCGATCGAAGAGAACCCCTCTACAAAATGATGATAATAGCCCGCCAAACCAAAGAAACTACGAATCTCATTAGCGGAGGAGGGTCTGGGCCAACTCTGCACGGCCTCTACCTTCCTCGGATCCACTCGAATACCATCGCTCGACACCACGTAGCCAAAAAATGCCACTGAACTCAACTAGAATTCACATTTAGAGAACTTGGCATATAGCTACTTCTGCCTTAGAATCTGAAGCACTATCCTCAAATGCTACCCGTGCTCTTCCCGACTCCGGGAATATACTAGAATATCATCAATGAAAACAATCACGAACGAGTCCGGATATGGCCTGAACACACTGTGCATCAAATGCATAAAGGCTGCTGGGGCATTAGTCATCCCAAAAGACATCACGAGGAACTCGTAGTGACCATACCGAGTCCTGAAGGCAGTCTTCAAGATATCTGGCTCCCGAATCTTCAGTTGATGATAACCAGAGCGCAAATCAATCTTAGAGAACACTTGTGCGCCATGTAACTAATCAAACAAATCATCAATGCGAGGTAAAGTATACCGGTTCTTCACTGTAACTTTGTTCAGCTGACGATTGTCAATATACATACGCATAGAACCGTCCTTTTTCTTCACAAACAATACAGGAGCACCCCAAGGTGAAACACTAGGTCGAATGAAACCCTTACCCAATAACTCCTGTAACTGATCCTTCAACTCCTTCAACTCAGTAGGAGTCATACGGTAGGGTGGAATAGAAATGGGCTGAGTGTCCGGCAACAGGTCAACAGCAAAATCAATATCTCTGTCGGGCGAAATGCCCGGGAGATCAACTGGAAATACATCAGCGAAATCACATACCACCGGAACGGAATCAATAGAAGGAGTGTCAATACTGACATCCCGCACATAAGCTAGATAAGCAGCACACCCCTTTTCAACCATACGCTGAGCTCTGAGAAAAGAAATAACACGGCTAGGGGTGTGATCTAGAGTACCACTCCACTCAATACGTGGAATGCCTGGCATAGCCAGCGTCACGGTCTTGGCGTGACAATCAAGAATAGCATAATGGGGCGAGAACTAGTCTATGCCCAGAATAATATCAAAATCGACCATCCCGAGCAACAATAGATCCGCTCTGGTCTCAAAACCACAAATGGTAACCAAACACAACCGATACATACGGTCCACGGCCAAAGAATCTCCCACTGGAGTGGAAACATAAATGAGGGCACTCAAAGAATCTTGAGGCACACCCAGATGAGAAGCAAAATAAGAGGACATATATGAAAAAGTGGAACCAGGGTCGAATAGGACCGATGCATCCCTGTGACTAACCAGAATAATACCTGTGATAATAGAATCAGATGCAACAGCTGCAACGCAATCAGGAATAGCATAAAATCTTGCCTGACCCCTCTCTCGAGGGCGGCCTCTAGTACCCTGGTCCCCGCCCCTGGCTGGCTGGGCAGGTGGAGTGGTAGCTGGAGCTGGAATGATGGCCTGCTGGCCCTGAGAACCACGCTGAGGCTGCGAAGACTGTGGAGGTGCTCCTCTCCTATGCCTGGGGCACTCCCTAACCAGATGGCGAGTATCCCCTGGAGGTACCCCGCGCATGAGGCGCACTGAAAACTGGGGGAGCATAATAAGGCTCCTAAGGTACTGGAAGAGCTGGAGTACTACCGACTGTTGGCAATGCTGAATGAACTGGACGACCGGAATAACCCCTGGCAAAACTGCCGGATGCTGAAGTGCGGGCACCAGAGAAATGGCCCGACTCACGAGACCTCTTGGCCTCCCTCTCTCCCCGCTCTCTAGGGAGCATACTCTCGATCCTCCTAGCAATGCTCACTGCCTGCTGATAAGGTATATCCGTCTCCAACTCTCTGGCCATGCTGGACCGGATCGGCGGAATATGGCCCTTAATAAATCTCCGCACTCTCTCCCAGATTGTGGCTACCAAAGCCGGTGCATGCCTGGCTAGACGGGTGAAACTGATAGCATACTCTGATACTGACATGGAGCCCTGTCGCAACCGGTCGAACTCCGAGCGCCAAGAATCCTTAAGGATCTAGGGAACAAACTCCCTCAAAAACAGATCTGAAAACTGCGTCCAGGTCAATGAATCAGACTCCTCTGGACTATCCAACTCATACGTGCGCCACCAATCATTAGCGGCCCCATAAAACTGAAAAGCAGTGAAGGAAATCCCGCTGGTCTCCACAATCCCCATGGTACGAAGAATACGATGACACTCCTCCAGAAAACCCAATGCATCATCTGTAGCCAAACCGCTGAACACTGGAGGATCATATTTCTTGAACCTCTCCAATTTACGCTGCTCATCCTCAGAGGCAGCTGGTCCACCTCTGGGCTGTGGTGGGGCAGGAGGAGGCATAACAATAATCTATGGAACCTATCCCACTGGCACTCGCTGCTCAGGTGTTGTGGCTGCGGGAGTCTGGGCCCCTCCCCCGGCCTAGGATATAGTTGTAGTGAGAGGAAGCAACCCTGCCTGAGCTAAGGTGGTATACATACTCATGAACTGGGCCAGGGTCTCCTCGAGTGCTCGAGTAGTAGCAACTATAGTCGGTGTACCAGGTGCCTGCGCTCCAACCTGATCCACCAGTGGCACCTCAGCGGCAGCGCGCACGGGTGTTGTGACTGCACCTCGAGCGCATCCCCGTCCTCTACCTCGGCCCCGGCCTTTGACGGCAGCAACAGGGGGCGCGGGTGCCAGATCCTCGCGAGTAGCACGTGTCCTCACCATCTGTGAGAGAATAGAAAGCAGAAGTTTAGATTTGGTGCCTAAAACTTCGCACGACAAGTAATCCAAAAGATATAAAGAGTTTCCTAAATAGTTACATAGCCTTTCGTAGATAAATACAGACATCTCTGTATCGATCAGCGAGACTCTAAGTAACCGGTATGTGTCCCGTGACTCCTATGAACCTAGAGCTCTAATACCAACTTGTCACGACCCTGGTTCACCAATCGTGAACCTGTCATGACGGCACCTAGTCCTCGCGACTAGGTAAGCCTAACACATTGCGGAATACAGAAGTTTATGAACTTTAAACAAGAATAGCATAAAATTGATATAAATAGGAATGTAATCCGTGTCGCTTGGCACATACACTCGTCAAACACACTGTATAACTTACCACCAAGACCCAGAATCCCACGAGTAACACAGACTAAAAGAGAAATACAATTGTGGCGCTATAAGTCAAGAGTATCTAAAACAACGAAATGAGGTAAAAACATCTAATAGTACTATCAGAATAGAAGGAGGGCCTCCGGATCCGCGGACTTAGCAGATCATACCTCGAGGTCTCCAAATGTGCTCCTAAATCACCTGTAATATGTTTGATCTGATGTACCTGGATCTGCACAACAAACGTGTGCAGAAGAGTAGTATGAGTACACCACGGCGGTACTCGGTAAGTGCCAAGCCTAACCTCAATGGAGTAGTGACGAGGAAGGTCAGGGCCCTACCGAGAGAACAATAACATAATAATCAAAACAGTAATAAGCAGGAATATGCGAGAATAATTATAAAGTAACATCAATAAGGTAATTACTACAACAGACTACGAATAACTAACTACAAGTAACCAACTCAACAAAACCCAAACCAGCAAGTCCAGGACCTGTGGGAATTGAACCCACAGTCCAACTCTATAATCAACAATCCAGGAGCTACGGGAATTTAACCCGCAGTCCCAATATCAGTATCTCTGGGTCTCCGGGAATCGAACCCGCAGCCCGTGTCTTAATACCTCAGGATGTGTCTCAACGATCTCGGGATCTCCGGGAATCGAACCCGCAGTCCATATCTCAATAATATATCAATAAACTCCGAGTCTCCGGGAATCGAACCCGCAGCCCTTGGATCTCCGGGAATCGAACCTGCAGTCCATAAACAATACCATTTCGGGTCTTTGGGAATCGAACCCACAGCCCTGGGATCTCCGGGAATCGAACCCGCAGTCCACCAACACAAATAATAAAAGAAACGCACAGAGAAAACATAATATGCTTAACTACAACTTTACCAAAACCAGTGCCAACAATTATCAAGAAGTTCAAGTAAGACAATTAGGCAAATAGACAGATAAATCCTATCTAATCATGCTTTCCCTAACTAATATCAGGTAAAAGTCGCAATTTAATCAACTAAGAATAGAAATATCACAAATTTGGACAAGTCAAGTAAGTAAGTTACAACAACCAGCGCATGTACACGCCCGTCACCTCGCGTACAAGGCTTTTCAACTATCACATAATATCCTAGGGGTGAAGATTACCCCACACGAGGTTAGACAAGCCACTTACCTCGACTCCGGTACAAAACCGCTAAGAGACAACTCTCTTGCCGCGAATGTTGGCCTCCACAGGTGTAGTATCTGATAAAAATCAATAGAATCACATCAAAATAGGCCAATTGGGCATTACCCAATCAAAACAATTCAAAATACACCAAAACCCACAAGTTGCCAAAACCCGACTTTTGGTACGCTTCTCGAAAAATTACGAAAGTTATATATTCGGGTTCCTTATCTCAACACGAGTCCGTGCATATAAAATTTATCAAAATCGGACTCCGTTTGCCCATTCAAATCAATGATTTTCTATAATTTAGGCATAGGGCTAAAACCCTCCATTAATCCTCCATTAACAGTGAAATAATCACGGATTTCATGATAAACTAACGAATTTAGGCCAAGAAACTTACCCTCGATGATTTCGCAATGATATCCTAGCGATTCCCCGTCAATTTCTTCTCTTGGAACTCAAAAATGGAGGTTTTGGGTCTGAGGGTCGTGGATGGACTGTTCTGGTTTTTAATATTTCTGACTGAGAAATTACCCTTCGCATTCGCGTCCCTAGCCCACACGTCTGCCATGCTCTACCAAAATTGCCCTTCGCGTTCACGTCCCTAGCCCACACGTCCGCGATGCTCTACCAAAATTACCCTTCGCGAACGCGACGCGTTCCACGCGTCCGCGATGCTCTACCAAAATTACCCTTCGTGAACGCGACGCGTTCCACGCGTCCGCGATGAAGAAAAATCCAGCCTCCACGATTTGAACAACGCGTTCGCTGCCTCACCATCGCGAACGCGATGCTCCTCGAACTAGACCTTCGTGAACGCGGCCTGCACCATCACGAATGCGATGCTTCTACCAGCTGATCCTACGCGAACACCGGCCATGCCACCTGAACGCGATGACCAAAAGGTCTGCTGCACAGCTACTGCATTTTTCTACAGTTTCAAGGTTCCAAAATGTCCGAATGATGGTCCGAATTCATCCCGAGGTCCCCGGGACCCCAACGAAAACCACCATCATACTCCAAAATACGATAAAAACTTGTTCCAATCATAAAAACACCATCCTAAACATCAAAATCACCATTTTCACACGGACTCAAGCCTAAGTTTCTTCAAAACTTCGAAAATCAACATTCGATCAAAAACCCAATCAAACGACATCCGAATGACCTGAAAATTTGCAAACATATCCAAAATCACATAACGAAGCTACGGAAATTGTCGGAATTCCGTTTCGACCCCCGGATCAATATCTCACCTATCGTTCGTATTCGCCAAAATTTCAAACTTCGGCATTTCAAGCCTAATTGAGCTGCAGACCTCCAAAATACATTCTGAACACGCTCCCAACCCCGAAATCACCTAACGGAGCTAATGGAACCATCGAATATTTGTTCCGAGTTCGTCTTAACACTATTCCGACTACGGGCCATTTTCCAACTATAAAGCTCCCATTTAGGGACTAAGTGTCCCAAAACACTCCAAATTCCAGAGCCGACCCTCCCGGCAAACCACAATAGCAGAAATGAACTTAGGGGAACTGTTAGATGGGGGTTCGGGGCGTAAATTTCAAAAACGACTGGCCGGGTCGTTACAGCCATGTTCCTCATAGATGAATCATGTACTCAGACTCTCAAAGTACTCAACCTCACTATATCATACTTTCCACTCATCATACTCAACCATTCGGTACTATATATGGCTGATACGGTCTGGGAAAATCCATACTGAACAATAGACAATACTGACTATAAGTAACACAATATCAAGGAAAAACCCTATGGAGAAGTCCATCTCCAAGTATCAAGTACTTCAGACAAATCCATGTCCAGGGAAATCCATCCCTCAATAATATAAATGCTCAACCACTCGGTACTGTATATGGCCCATGCGGCCAAGAGAAATCCATCCCAGAACATATACAAGACTGAATAAAAGTCACCCAGTAACTAGGAAAAAGGGCAATTCGACCTTATGGAGAAATTTATATACAGATATCAAATACTTCAGACATATCCATGTCCAAGGAAATCCATCCCTCAATAATATTATTTATGTTCACTAGGGGTGTGTAGACTCCGAAGGGGCTCCTTCATCCCAAGTACTATAACATGCCATCATAGTATAAATTAACAAATCTTGCTGCGGCATGTAGCCCGATCCCACAACTTTCACTCATAATCAGGCTCTCGGACTTACTTAGTCATCAATCTCTCCAGTCTCACCCACATGCTCACAATGTCATGAAAACCGACACGGAACAATGATATGAGCCCAGACTCTGGCGAGCAAGTTGAAATAGACATACAAACCTCTTGCTTCTCTCGCTATGTATCAAATAGTAACAACTGAGACTGAGATATAATATGAATGCATAAATGCGACTGAGTACGAAATATCAATGAAATCAATGAGATGACAACAAGAAATGACTGCTAGGGGCAATATCATCATAAAGACTAAACATGATATCTTGCACGATATACAACTCCATTACTTTATCACATGGTGAAAACACAAATATCAATAAAATGGGCACTAAATAGTGCCATGGAAATAACAGTCACAACTCACATGGTGCACGCCCACACGCTTGTCACCTAGCATGTGCATTACCTCAAAACCAATCATATAGCACATGATTCGGGGTTTAATACCCTTTGCATAAGTTTAGAAGAATTACCTATCTTAAGCAAGCCAATTCCGACACCGAGCAAGCCAAACAATGCTCCAAGAATGCTATCACGGGCATAGCGACCTCTTACCGACACAACACTAGCCAAAAGCAACTCAAGTACATCAGATAAAGCCTAAGGAAGCAATTACAAATGATAAAGATCAAATTCTACATCAAATTCCAAATCTGGAAAAAAATCACACCCGGGCCCACGCCTCGAAACTCGACAAAACTCATAAAATCTAACAACTCATTCAATTACGAGTCCAATGATACTAATTTCACTCACATTTGACTCAAAATCAATGTTCAAAGATAAAAAATCATATTATAAAACTTTAAGTGAAAACCCCAAATTGCCTCTTTCAATTCATCAACCAATTGCTAAAAATGAAGATAGATTCATGAAATATAATTAAAATTGAGGGTAGAACACTTACCCCAATCCCGGTGATGAAAATTGCTCCAAAACTCGCCTCAATCCGAGTCTCGCATCTCAAAATATGAAGAAATAACAAAAAACCTCAATTTTATCGCTTCTACCAATTTTCAAATTTGCGGTAAAAATGTCGCATCTGTGACCTCTACTTCTGCGGATAAAGAACTCACATTTGTGACAAAACCATTGCTGCAATAGAGAGGGTTGCACATGCGGTCACGCTTTTACGCAAATACCTTTGCTTCTATGGACTTCCACTCATCAGCGAAAACTTGCATTTGCGTTGCTTGGGTCGCATCTGCAGTCATCGTACCTGCAGAATATGAGTCACAGGTGCGGAAACACCAGAACCAACATCTCCTCAGTAATGAAAACATGGAGAACAATGATTCGAACCTCATCCGAAACTCGCTTGATCCCCTCGGGACCACATCCAAACATAGCAACAAGTCTGATAACAACACACGAACCAACTCGAGGCATGAAAACACACATAACAATACCGAAATGATGAATCAAACCTCAATTTGAAATAGATGAACTAGAAACTTCAAACTTCCACAACTAATGCCGAAATCATGTTCGATGGACCTTAAATTTTGTACACAAGACACATTTGGCATTACGGACATGCTCAACCTTCTGGAATCGGAATCCGACCTCGATATCAAAAATTCCACCCCCGATCAAAATTTCCAAAATTTCAACTTTGCTATTTCATGACAAATTCCACTACGGACCTCCAAATCATGATCCGGACACGCTCCTAAGTCCAAAATCACCCATCGGAGCTAACTGAAACCATCAAAAATCCAATCCAAGGTCAAATTTTAAATGGTCAAACTTGGTCAAACTTTTCAAATTAAAGCTTCAAGCTGAGAATCATTCTTCCAAATCAATTCTGAATCACCTGAAAACTAAAACCAACGATTCACATAAGTCATAATACATCATATGTGTCACACCTCCTTTTTTACACACCATCCTGAAAGGATAGTGTATAAGAGAGTTTTTTCAATTTAAGTGACATTACTCGAAATGAGATTATTTATTCAATTCAGAGGCGCCACTTGGGATAGTTTAATTGGTGTCCCAAGTCACCGATTTATTTTAAATCCGACGTCTAGGAAATTTCTAATTTCCTTGCGAACCAAAAATTCTGACTAAGGAATTTTGTTAATCCAGGGGAAGTTGTTAGGCATCCCTGAATTTCGTGGTTCTAGCACGATCGCTTAAACTATTATAATTGACCTATTGTTTGATTTAAATTCATGTTCAAACCTATGTGCATTTTATCTTATTCACCGCTTTTAATAATGTTTTAGAGAAAATTGCAACGTTATTAAAATACTTCTCAAATCATGTCACATAAATGCACCCGTAGGTTTTGACATATTTTAACACAGTTGAGATTTGGATTTGGATCACATAAATGTGCACCCAAGTTTAGGAAAGTAGATTATTAAAATACGCACCTAAAGCAACTACGAGTTTGCAATTTGCGAGGGTCATGAAAATTGGCAAATGGCACGCCTCGAATTCTAAGGTTGAGTTAAAGCTAATTAAAATAAGGGTAAAATATTTATCATTTTTGTTTGGCATGGCGCACTTCAATTCTAAATTAAAAGGCGTTTAAACTAGGCTTCGGAAGGTCATAGGCTATTTGGTTATCTAGTATGGCTCACCTCCGTCTACAACATGAATTATTTAAAGATAACTAATAGTGACTACTCCAAACATTAATGTCTACAGTAAACCAATACCTACGTACAATTACTTCTAACAACTAGGCCTGAAAAAGAGGTCCAATTCCCTAAATTCAAATGAGAAAACTACCCTCTATAGCTCCTCAAAATTTTAATAGCCTATGTTTTGACCCACTTTCAAAAAATGGCCCTTCGGCCCAAACATCTTGCATATAGTAGCCGAACGGAATGAGTATGACAATACAAGTGCCTGTAGCTTAGTGGATAGAGCGCCTGTTTCCTAAGCTGATGGTCGCAGGTTCGACCTCTACCTAGCGCAATGGAGAAATCTTTTTTTGCAATGTATGAATATGGTATCCTAAGTTCGATAGTGTATCATTGATGTATATTGAGCCTATCTCAACTATGCTTGTGTATCTAAAGTGTATATATTTGTGTATCCAAAATATAATTTGTATCGTGAATGTATAATATGTCTAAAAAATGTATCAAAATTTTATATAATGTGTATTTTCTAATATATTAGAGTGTATCATGTATTTTTGTATAGTGACAATCTTGTTTATATATATTTTGTATAGTAACATCTATTTTGTATATTTTTTGTATATTGACAGTCTATTTTGTATATTTTTTGTATAGCTACATATATTTTGTATATATTTTGTATAGTTACATCTATTTTATATATTTATTGTATAGTGACAATCTATTTTGTATAGTTTTTGTATAATACCAATTTATATTGTAGATATTTCAACTTTTTGTATACCTAGAGGAGTTTCTCTATTTAGTATATATTTTGTGTAATGATAGTTTATTTTATATATTTTTTGTATAGTTACATGATATTATTTTAGAATCACTAACATAAAAATGTTAGCATCCTAGAAACTTGAAATCTTGGTTCCAACTCAAAGTATACAAATTAATAAACCATGAATGATTAAATCCTCCACCGCTCCCACATTGTACGTTTTCCCATAGTTTTCTCCATAGATACAAACAGAGAAGAGTGAGGCAAGGGAACACAAAAAGGCAGTAATGACGACGGAAACTCCAAAGCGAGAAAGCACCATTGATTTTTAATGTGTTCTAAACTCTCTTACTTTCAAAGTTTAGAACATATTTGGATAATATTTCAGTCTCATCCAATTGATCGCAATCGACAGTGGTGGAAAGATATATTGCAATTTGTTTCTTTCTATTCTCTATTCCATAGCATTTCTCCTCCGTAAAACAGCCTTCTCATCAATCCCAAAAACAGTAAAAAACTTTACCGAAGTTCAGTCGAAGAACATCTATCCGATGACGCGTCTCCATCTTCTTACTCATGTTTATGCCGATGTCTCAGCCTCATATGATATTTTCAGTGAAATAGCAGAAGAAAATAGAAGCAGCATCAGAAAATTGTTGACATAATAAACTGGGTATTGTACCAACTTATTATTTCTTTCATATCATGATCATAATTTTTTTTTCTTTCAAACTGGCTTGTTTTAAACTTTATATGCTCTTTCCGAAAATTAATTACTCAATAGGCTAAGAATTAGCACCAGAGCAAGGAGAAAAATTGAAGAAGCTAAAATCAGAGATGAAAAGAGGGGGATTGCTTGTTGATGGGGAAGCTTCGGAATTTGGAAACTAAAATTGATGGGTTGAAATAGTTGATGATGACAGTGATTGAAGCGGCAAAGCATCTACCAAGATGGGCGGTGAGATATGTATTTGCAGCCATGGCGTGGTCGCCTCTCGTTCCGCATATGTATTTGCAGATTTGAGCCTCTTAGTTTCTCTAGTTAATTACTTTTGGGCTAGCCACTAGAATTATTTTTGGGCTATAAAATGTATATTGTAATTTTTGGGCTACCGACTGATATATGTTTGGACCGATGGGCTATAAATGTACTTTGCTCTTGATCTTCTAACTGGGTTAGAGGCCCAAAAATTCTAAACTAACACTAGCCTACTTGAAGTATGAAAAATAAGAGAAATGCAAACAGGGCAGCCATCTAAGCTAAAACATTCATTAACTCACGAATTTAATAACTAACAAGCTAAAGATACTAAAAAAAAAGATGCAAGACTAATTTTCACGAAGAAGAACAAGTACACAGTTTCTACAAAACTAAAAAATGAAGAAGAAAAAACAAGAGAAAAAATAGAAACAGAGGAGAAAAAAGCTAGATAAAAAAAACAAAAGAAAAGGAAAATACGTATTAAGACTCAAACAAACGAAGAAATGAAATTGAACCTTCAACTTCCTAGAATTTTGTGTTGACTATGACATTAGTCGTACGTTATGGAGAAGAACACACGATTAACATCAAAATCAACCAAAATCTTTAAACAGAATTGGAGCCTGCTACTTTTGAAATTAGGGTCCAATTCTCTGATCTAAAATTCAAAGGGTTTGAGGGTGATTTGAGAGAAATGGGTTAGGTATCTGGGATGAGGGAGTCATGGTGGTCAAGGGGTGTTAATTTGGGGTCGAGTAGAGGAAATATTGTTAAACCACCCTTCCTCGATTCAAAATTTGAGAGGTTTAGCTGGGATTCGAGGGAAAAGAGGTGTGGATTTGGAAAGAGGAGAAGGAGGAGAACCTATGGTGTACTTTTGGTGGCGAACGGAGACCCGACACCGCCGTAGGCGATTTCCAGCGGCTGCAAATGGCAGAGACGGTGGAGTCTTTTAGTGAGGTGAGAGAGATGAGAGATAGGGTAGGGGTGGGGAGTTATGACACTGATATATCAAAACATCCTAGCTTCACATCCGTTCGATCAAGAAACCTCGACGGCTAGGATTTGTTTTAAACAATACGACATAGTTTTGGTGTCAAGGGGGAGCCTGGACAGGGACAGACACGGGTCTGGGCTGGGTAGAGGGGCTTTGGATGGGTTCAAGTTTAGGCCAGCCCAAATGCGGGCATCTTTATTTAAAAGTTAAATTTCCTTTTTTTTAAATTTCTTTTCTTTTCAAAAATTAAAACAAAACTAAAATTAAACCTTAAAACTAAATTTATTTAACAATACAAACTAATTAACCCTCATGGTCTTTACAAAAATTAAATCCTAAATTAAAAGCAAAATGTAATGAATTTAAAAGTAAAAAAAGCAAGAGTTATTTTGTTGTTGTTGTTGTTGTTGTTGTTATGTTCTTATATTTTTGTAATATTAAATAACGAATTATCCTAAAAAGTAGGAAATTAAGTCCTAAATTCAAATGAACTATTTTTGTATTTTCTATGAATTATATAAATTAAACATGCACACAAAAATACAAAACATTTTGCAATTAATTCCTAAAAAATAAAATAATTAAAGGAAAAATCCTAATTTTACGAATCCTGTAGGAGTTAATAATGCGAGGCAAAAATCACGTGCTCACAGCTGCCCCTCTTTGCTTGGAGACACGAAGGATTTTCGGGAAAAGATAAATAAGCAATGATGAGGGATTTTTTCCTACTTGGCACTCCATGAGAAGCATTTTTTGAAAAACGTCTGATCGAACATTGCTTCAGATGTTGCCTACATATCCTTGGATGTAAAGGAATCAGGTCAGTGTAGTTCAGAAAGTTTCGGTAGCTGGAACTATTGGAAGTTGTGATTTCACTGCTGATGCTGCTGCTACTACTTGCTTGACCGCCTTATTACACCGAAAAGGAAAATCAAAAGCTAAGCTAGCTATGCCCATCAACTACGATTTACAAGATTCATATCTATAAAGCTCTTGAAGCCTGATATTGAGTCTTAGATGATTTTGCTGTGGACCCCAATCTCAGTCTTGATGCTCGCAAGCTGCCGAAACTGGTACTTTCTTCAGCATTTGGATCAAAGCGGGATATGCGAAGCTTATGACTTTAATCAAATTTGAGCAGTCCGCATCACTGTCCGCATCGGCATTTTGAATTCACTTCGTTTTATTCTTTTTCTTCTTTTCTTTATTTTGGATTGAGACCCATCTTATGGTTATCTCGAATCCTATGCCTCGAGGTAGAACTTGCTCAGACACCAAAACAAACAAACGAACAAAATTTTTCTGCCCCAATTTTCATTAGAAAATTTCGTGAGTTATTTGTGACAAAACTCTGAACTTATTCTCTTTTTTTTTTCTAATAAAACGAGAATTGTGTCTCTCTAGGATGGAAACGATTAGGGAGTGGAGCCATATATCTAAAATGTCAACTCAGGGATTGAAGCCCTAATGTTGGTGAAAAAGGCGACTAGGGAATGAAAGTCCTATATCAAAAAAAGGCACAACTCAAGGATTGGAGCCCTAATGTTGTTAAAAGGCGCCTAGCGAATGGATGCCCTATGTCTAAAAGGCTAAACTCAGGGATTGGAGCCCTAATGTTGGCAAAATGAGACTAGTGAATGGAGGCCCTATGTCTAAAAGGCACAACTCAAGGATTGAAGCTCTAATGTTGGAAAAAGGCGATCAGGGAATGAAGCCACTATGTCTAAAAGGCACAACTTGTTAACACATAATTTTTACCATATTTGATTTTTTTCCCAATTACCCACTGTCTCCACTTTACACACCCACTCCCACTAATTTTTAAGTAAACTCATTCTTTGAAAAGCCACTATAACACCAAAAAGATACCCATCATCTTCTTACCATAGATGCCCTGGGGAAATTTCCAGTCATTCACTCAAGAAATCACTCTAGCCATGAAAGCCCCACTGAAATCACCATGAAAGCGACAACTTTTCACCAACTAATCAGTAAGCCACACGAAAAACAGTCCCAAAAACCTGCTGGAACAACTTCCAAACACCAGCCAAAAGCAGTTAAAAAACAAACGTCACACAAAACAGCCCAGAAACGAGCTCCAATCTCACACCAAATTCCAGCTGAAAATCTCGCCGGAAAACCCCGTTGCTTTAGCTGTAAACCACCCCAAAACAGCTTTGAAATCCAAAACGCCACCATTGATTTGAGTCAAGCCGACAAGATTCCATTTGCAACTCCAAGAGTTTCTGGTCGAGTTTCTCCGGCGCGGTCATAGTCACTGTTTGAGTTCACTGCCAATTCTTCATAGTCAAGGTTCATCCGAACATTAAAGACTCGGAACGGTATAAGCTCTGCAAAACTATAGATTGCCAGAAACTATCACAAGAAGGCTGCAGTCATGCTGCACGAAACGAGCGGTTGCCTGTTCAAATGGCAGTTCAAGTGCTGTAATTTTGAACAAGTGAGGCTGAGAAATGCAATGAATGGGGGACAAAACCAGTTATTCTTTGGGTCAGTGAACAGTTAGTTTCCTCATCGTTCAGGCATTAGAGTAGGAAGCGGATGCAGAGAGATAATTATGCATCAGTAAAGAGAGAAAATAGAGAATTGAAGTTTGAGGAAACAAGAATGAGAATGAGGCTTACAGATTTGGAAAAAGATCATGTGTTCATGAAACAAGAGCTAGCAAAACGACATCCCGCCAATAAGTTATTCAAGTCATTTACCAAGAAATTGAGTAAGCTCAATGAAATATTCCACATAAAAGATTCAAAGGCAGTAGTTGGGAAAGCAAATTCAGAAAGTCGGTTTCCTTTTCAGAGGAGAAGACATCATTCAATTTTTTGATGTTGTATTCAACGTGTGAATAAGAGTGTATCGCCATTTTTTTTCTTCTTCTTTTGGCATTTTGATATTTGACTAAATAATTCCTATGGTTTAGTATCTGTGTGAGTGAAGCTGCTTTCTTGTCTTTTGATTGTAACTTTTACTCGAACTTGTACATGAATATATGGTTGAGAAATATTTATTTAACATCACTTTGGCAAACTGTAAAAAAAAAAGACCTAATGTTGGTAAAGGCGACTAGGAAATGGAGGCTCTATGTCTAAAAAGGTGCAACACAGGGATTGGACCCCTAATGTTGGAAAAAGGCGGCTAGGGAATGGAGACCCTATGTCTAAAAAGATGCTACTTAGGAATTGGAGCCCTAATGTTGTCAAAAAGGTAACTTGGGAATGGAGGCCCTATGTCTGAAAAGAGACAACTCAGGGATTGGAGCCCTAATGTGGTCAAAAGGGGACTAGGGAATGGAGGCCCTATGACTAAAAAGGTACAACTCAGGGATTAGAGCCCTAATGTTCGCAAAAAGAGACTAGGGAATGGAGACCCTATGTCTAAAAAGGCTCAACTCAGGGATTGGAGCCCTAATATTGGCAAAATACGATTAGGAAATGGAGGCCCTATATCTAAAAAGGGACAACGCAAGGATTGGAGCCTTAATGTTAGCAAAAGCTGACTAGGGAATAGAGACCCAATGTCTAAAAAACTCAACTCAGGGATTGAAGCCCTAATGTTGGCAAAAGGCGACTAGAGAATGAAGGCCTTATGTCTAAAAATGCTCAACTCAGGGATTTGAACTCTAATATTGGCAAAAGGCGACTAGGGAATGGAGGCTCTATTTCTAAAAAGGCTCAACTCAGGGATTGAAGCCCTAATATTAGTAAAAAGCGACTAGGTAATGGAGGTATTATGTCTAAAAGGCTCAACTCAAGGATTTGAGCCCTAATATTGGAAAAAGGCAACTAGGGAATGGAGGCACTATGTCTAAAAAGGCTCAACTCAGGGATTGCAGCCTAATGTTGGAAAAAAGGCTATTAGGGAGTGGAGGCCCTATGTCTAAAAAGGTACAACTCAGGGATTTGAGCCTAATGTTTGTAAAAGGCGACTAAGGAATGGAGGCGCTATGTCTAAAAAGGCACAAGTCAGGGATTGGAGCCCTAATGTCGTGAAAAGGTGTCACGACCCCAAATCCGGTCGTGATGGCGCCCGGCACACTGCTAGGCCAGCCCGACCAATCAACAACAATTTACGGAGCTATGAGCTCGCAGTATCCCATTTAAGCATAACAAGTTATAAGACAACAGTGATAGATATATCAAAACAGGGAACCGAGTCCCAATACATACCAACTCCCGTAGACCGAAAGGTCAAGAGTCATGAGCCTCTAAAGAACATAAGTGTAATAAGGTTTACAACAAAACTCAGTGCGGAAAGAAATGACAACATGAAATGAAAAGACAGATAGAAGGGGAGTCAGATCCTATGGACGCTGCAGCTACCTCGCCTATCCCGCATAATGCCTCTAAGCGGCTATCGAATCCGGTCTGCTGAGAGGTACCTAGATCTGCACACACGGTGCAGGGAGTAAAATGAGTACTGCCAAACTCAGTGGTAATAAACAGGGGTAAGACAGCGTAGATAAGAAATCCACAATAAAACACTATGTAAAGCTGTAACTAATACCCTATAACAGTTCATTATCAACAGTAGAGAGCCAACAATATCAACAACAAGTATAACAGCTAGCAGATGTAGCTAAATGCAATGCAATGTATGAAATGACCGCTACGGCGCGTAGCCCGATCCAATTTGGGTACCCGTGCTCACTGTGTGAGTTCAGACTCCGGAGGGGCTCCTACAGCCCAAGCACAATATAATGAATATACGTTGCGGCGTCCAGCCCGATCCACTACCAATCAGCTAATATGCAAATCCAGCCTCGCAGCCTCAAAAGTAGTTTTGAAAACTCTTTTATCATTTTTCAGTTGAAAACAGTAAATGTCAAGTTCCAGAGATTGGAAATATCATGATAACTGTAATAGCTACGGACTGGTAGAAACTAGCATGTCAATATCACAAAAAAGTGCTAACGATCCTCGCAGGATCCCAATAACTGGCTCACAGCCCATATATGTTCTCAACCGTCCAAGAACAAGGCTCAATGGCTCAAGAGTAGCCAATATCACAATATAATATGCAACCATCCGAGAAGGAGGTTCGACGGCTCAAGAATAGCCAATATCATAACACAGTATCAACAGGTCGGACTAAGCCATAGTCCCCAAATCACAATCGACCCCGCACTCACAAGAGAGTACGTGTCTCGCCGCTATACAGCGTCACAAAGTGGTATACCGGGGTTTCGAACCCGCTGGTCATCACCCACATCTATTACTCACCTCAATACGGCACGACGACTACTCCGCGATGCCCTTTCCATGAGAATCAAGCTCCGCACGCATAGAATCTGATCAAATATAGTAGAAACACATCAAATTAGACCAATGGAACGATACCCAGTCCAATCAACTCAATTTACACCGAAATTCACAAAGTTGCCAAAACCCGACTTTCGGTACGCTTCTCGAAAAAATACGAAAGTCACATATTCGGAACCCTCATCTCAATATGAGTCTAGGCATATAAAATTTCCCAAACTCGGACTCCATTTGCCCACTCAAATCAGTGTTTTTCTTCAATTTTAGGCCTAAGACTAAAACCCACCTTTAATCTTCCATTTACAGGGAATTAACCAAGGATTTCATGATAAAATAATGTAAATAAGCCACAAAACTTACCTCCAACGAACACCCGATGATTTCCCAGTAATCTCCCGTGAGTCTCTCTCTCTAGAACTCAAAAATTGTGTTTTGGGGTGTGAAACCCGCGACTGGTTATGTTCTGGTTTTTAATTCACTGCCAGGCATTTTCCTTCATCGCGTTCGCGTTGCTTGTCACGCGTTCGCGATGCTCTGACCAAAATACCCTTCGCGAACGTGACATGCCTCACGCGTTAGCGATGCATAACTCCACAGCCGCCCGAGATTCCTTCTACGCGAACGCGACCTTCACCCACGCGAACGCGATGCTCACAGTCGTCCTCTTACGCGAACGCGAACCTACCCACACGAACGCGATGAACTACTGAGCCTGGCCTACGCGAACGCGGGCCTTGCCCTCGCGAACGCGGGCCTTGCCCTCGCGAACGCGAAGGCTTAATTTTCTGCAATTTTTCTGCAACTTTCCAGCACACTTTCATTGTTTCAAAATGCCGGATGATGGTCCGGATTCACCCCGAGGCCCCTGGGACCCCAACGAAAACCACCAACATACTCCAAAACACGATAACAACTTGTTCCAATCATAAAAACACCATCCCAAAGATCAAAATCACCAATTACACACATATTCAAGCCTAAGTTTCTTCAAAACTTCTGAAACTAACATTCAATCAAAAACCCGGCCAAACGACGTCCGAATGACCTGAAAATTTGCGAACATATCCAAAATCACATGACGAAGCTACAGGAATTGTCAGAATTCCATTTTGACCCCCGGATCAAAATCTCACCTACGGTTCGGATTTCGCCAAAATTCAACCTTAGCCAATTCAAGCCTATTTCTACACCGGACCTCCAAATTCAATTCCGATCGCTCCCCTAAGTCACAAATCACCTTCCGGAACTAACCAAATCATCAGAATCCGATTCCGAGCCCTCTAACCAAATAGTCAACTCCAGGTTGACTTTCCATATTCATGTTTCCTTCAGAAAGGCTATATGCCTCATTTTCAATCTAATTCACTCCTAACTCACCCGATATACTCTAATACTGATATAAAAGCATAAAACATATAATTACAACATAACGGGGTGGTAATTCCCGTGATGACGCCGGGTCGTCACATTCTCCCTCTCTTAAGCAAACGCTCGTCCTCGAGCGGGTCAAGAAACATACATGAAGTCTCAAACAAGTGAGGATATCTGCTTCGCATCTCCCACTCGATCTCCCAAGTGGCCTCCTCCATGGGTCGACCTCTCCACTGAACCTTAACTGATGTTATGTCCTTGGACCTCAATTTTCTCACCTGACAACCCAAAATAGCAATAGGCTCCACGTCATATGATAGATCACCATCAAGCTGAATGGTACTAAAGTCTAATATATGAGACGGATCCCCAATGTACTTCCGGAGCATAGACACATGGAATACTGGATGAACACTGGATAAGCTGGGCGGCAAGGCCAACTCATATGCCACCTCTCCAACCCTCCTGAGTATCTCAAAAAGGCCAATGTACCTGGGACTCAGCTTCCCCTTCTTCCCGAATCCCATGACACCCTTCATGGGTGAAACCTTCAACAATACTTTGTCACCAACCATGAAAGACAACTCTCGAACTCTACGGTCTGCATAACTCTTCTGGCGAGACTGTGCTGTGCGAAGCCTCTCCTGGATCAATTTCGCTCTATCCAAAGAATCCTGAACTAACTCAGTCCCTATCAATCTATCATCACCAGGCTCAAACCATCCCATGGGGAATCTACACCGTCTGCCATACAATGCCTCGTACAGGGCCATCTGAATACTCGACTGATAACTGTTGTTGTAGGCAAACTCAGCAAGTGGCAAGAACTCATCCCACGAACCACCAAAGTCAATCACACATACTCGCAACATATCCTCCAGGATCTGGATAGTGTGCTTAGACTGCCCGTCTGTCTAGGGGTGAAATGCGGTGCTCAACTCAACCCGCGTACCCATCTCCCGCTGAAATGCTCTCCAAAACTGAGAAGTGAACTGAGTGCTCCTGTCAGATATGATAGACACTACGACCCCATGCAACCGGACAATCTCCCGAATAAAGATCGCTGCCAACCGCTCCGAGGAGTACGTAGTACACACAGGAATGAAGTGAGCTGACTTGGTCAGCCTATCCACAATCACCCAAACAGAATCAAACTTCCTCGCTGTCCGAGGGAGTCCAGTAACAAAGTCCATAGTGTTCCTCTCCCACTTCCACTCAGGAATATCAATGCGCTGAAATACGCCTCTGGGCCTCTAATGCTCATACTTAACTTGCTGACAGTTGAGGCACCGTGCTACATGTCTGACAATGTCCATTTTTATCTTTCTCCACCAATAGTTTTGTTTCAAGTCTTGATGCATCTTCGCGGCTCCTGGATGGATAGAATACTGCGAGCTATGGGCCTCCTCCAGAATCAACTCACGAAGGCCATCAACATTGGGCACACATATCCGGCCCTGCATCCTCAATACGCCGTCACTATCAATGGTGACATCTCTAGCATCATCATGCTGAACTCTGTCCTTAAGGACAACCAAATGTGGATCATCATACCGGCGCTCACGAATACGATCATATAGAGAAGACCGAGATACAACACAAGCCAACACCCTGCTGGGCTCTGAAATGTCTAACCTCACTAGCAGATTGGCTAGCACATGAACATCATAAGCAAATGCTCTCTCCTCAGCTGGAATATATGCCAGGCTCCCCATACTGATCGCCTTCCGGCTCAAAGCATCGGCCACCACATTGGCCTTCCCCGGATGATATAGAATAGTAATGTCATAATCCTTAAGCAACTCAAGCCATCTTCGCTGTCTCAAATTAAGATCTTTCTGTTTGAACAAGTGCTGGAGACTACGATGGTCGGTATACACCTCACAGGACACGCCGTACAAATAATGCCTCCAAATTTTCAAGGCATGAACAATGGCAGCTAGCTCCAAATCATGAACAGGATAGTTCTTCTCATGTGGCTTCAACTACCGAGAAGCATAAGCAATCACCTTACCTTCCCGCATCAACACACAACCTATCCCCACTCTCGAGGCATCACAATAAACATTATATGAACCTGAAGCTGATGGAAATACTAACACTGGAGCTGTGGTCAAAGCTGTCTTGAGCTTCTGAAAGCTCTCCTCGCACTCATCCGACCACATGAATGGTGCACCCTTCTGAGTTAATTTAGTCAAATAAGAAGCAATGGATGAAAATCCCTGAACAAACCGACGATAATATCCTGCCAAGCCAAGAAAGCTCCTAATCTTTGTAGCTGAGGACGGTCTAGGCCAACTCTGCACCGCCTCTATCTTCTTAGGATCAACCTGAATACCATCACGAGACACCACATGTCCCTGAAATGCTACGGATTCGAGCCAAAACTCGCACTTGGAGAATTTAGCATATAGCTTCTCCTCTCTCAATCTCTGTAACACAATACTCAAATGCTGAGCATGCTCCTCCTGACTACGAGAGTAGACTAGTATGTCATCAATCAACACAATCACAAATGAATCCAAATAGGGCCCGAACACACTATTCATCAGATGCATGAACGATGTTGGGTCGTTGGTCAGCCCAAAAGACATCACAAGAAACTCATAATGACCATATCGGGTCCTGAATGCAGTCTTCATAATATCTGAGTCTCTGATCTTCAACTGATGATAGCTCGAACGAAGATCGATCTTAGAAAACACCCTCGCACCCTGTAACTGATCAAACAAATCATCTATGCGCGGTAGAGGGTACTTGTTCTTCACTGTTACTTTGTTCAATTGCCTATAATCAATACACATTCGCATGGAACCATCTTTCTTTTTAACAAATAACATCGGCGCACCCCACGGGGATACACTAGGGCGGATGAAACCCTTATCCAGAAGCTCCTGAAGCTGCTCCTTCAATTCTTTCAACTCAGCTGGTGTCATCCGATAAGGAGGAATGGATATGGGCTGAGTGCCCGGCACCAGGTCAATGCCAAAATCAATATCCCTGTCCGGCGACATGCCCGACAGGTCTGAGGGGAATACATTTAGAAAATCCCTCACCACAGGTACAGAATTAATGCTAGGAGACTCAGCTCCCCCATCTCTCACAAATGCTAAGTACGACAAACACCCATTTTCAACCATTTTCTGAGCCTTTAAGAACGAAACAACATGGCTAGGGACGAAATCAGTCGAACCCCGCCACTTAATCTGAGAAATACCAGGAATGGCCAACGTAACTGTCTTAGCATGACATTCCAATATAGCATGGTACGGAGACAACCAGTCCATACCCAATATAACATCAAAGTCCACCATCCCCAACAATAATAGATCTGCCTGGGTCTCCAGACCCCCAATAGATATAATACAAGATCTATAGACATGATCTACAACAATCGTATACCCACGAGGGTGGATACATGAACAGGTAAATCAAGACTACCACGAGTCGCACCCAAATGATGTGCAAAATAAGAGGACACATAAGAATATCTGGACCCTGGATCAAATAGAACAAAGGCATCTCTGTGACAGACAAAAATGATACCTGTAAACACTGCATCGGAGGCAACTGCATCACGCTTGTCCGGGAGTGCATAGAATTGTGCCTGGCCTCCACCAGATCTCTCCTCGCCTCTGGGGCGACCACGAGAAGACTGACATCTACCTCTACTAGCCTGAGATGGTGCTGAAGAGGAGGGCTGTTCCCTCTGCCGAGTCCTGTCCCTACGGAGTCGAGGGCACCGCCTCCTCATGTGGCCAAACTCACCACAATCATAACAAGCACCTGGTGCTGGAGAAGGGGACTGAAGGGAACCCCTCGCCGTAGAAGAACCCTGGGCTGAAGAAGTAGGTGCTGCACTCTGGGCTGGGAGGGCACTAAGTGAAGACTGACCCTGCTGAAATCCCTATCGACCACGACCATAAGAACCTCCGCTCTGCTCTGGGCGGCCTGAATGAGAAGGTCTAGATGAGCGACCTCTACCCTGCTGGAAATGCCCTCTAGATGGAGCACCACTAAAGCAGCCAGAACCACGAGGCTTCTTGGCCTCCCGCTCCTCCCTCTCTCGACGACGATCCGCATTAATGGAGCGTGCCATATCTACAACCTGCTTGAAAGATGATGACATAACTCTCTCTCTGGTCATAAGAATGCAGATGGAGTAGTTGAGGCCATCAATGAACCTCCTAATCCTCTCCCTATCAGTAGGGATCATCCATGTGGCATGCCTAGCGAACTGTGTAAATTTCAGCTCATACTGGGTCACCGACATGTCGCCCTAAACCAACCACTCAAACTGGCGACGAAGCTCCTCATGACGGGAGTGAGATACATACGTCTCTAGGAAGAGAGTAGAAAACTGCTGCCAGGTGAGAGGTGTTGCTCCCGCAGGCCTACGCCTCTCAAACTCCTCCCACCAATCGAACGCTGGACCAGTAAACTGAAAAGTAGTGAATGAAAACCCGCTAGATTCAAGAATACCAGTTGTACGTAGCATCCTCCGACACTTATCTAAGAAACCCTGGGCATCCTCGCCCTTAGTACTACTGAAATGGGGTGGCTGAAGTCTACCAAACCTCTCAAGACGACGCTGCTCGTCGTCGGGCATAGCCCGAACCATATGCTCTGGAGCTGGTGCAGTTGGAGGGGATAACTGGTGCAACCACCTGAGCTGGGACCACCTCTGGCGTCTGAAGTCCCTGAACAACCTGCTCAGGTGTGCGAGCTGCAGGGGTCTGCTAACCACCCCCTGACTGAGATGTCGCTACAGTAGCGGTAGCTGACTACCCGAGCCAAACCGAACACACCGATAATATCTGGGCAAGAGTCTCCTGAAGACCAGGACTAGCAATAGATACACTCTAGGCCAGAACTGGGGCTGCTGGAGCTTCAACCACTAGGGGTTGCTCCTGAACAGGTACAACGGGCGGGTCAGCTGGCACTGCCTCAGCTGCCCTACCTCTACCTCTAGCACGACCGCGCCCACGTCCTCTAGCAGGTGGTAATGGAGGTCGTCCTTCTCGTCCCGATGCTCGCATTCTTGCCATCTGCGAGAGAATAGAATATAGAAGTTTAGTTCTCAGAACAACAAGTGCGCACGATAAGAATTCCAAGAAATGTGAAGTGTTTCCTAAAGGTTCGCAGCCTCCCAAGGATAAGTACAGGCGTCCCCGTACCGATCCACAAGACTCTACTAACCGGCTCAAGACTCACGAGGCCTAGTAAACCTAGGCTCTGATACCAACTTGTCACGACCCCAAATCCGGCCGTGATGGCACCTGGCACACTGCTTGGCCAGCCCGACCAATCAACAACAATTTACGGAGCTATGAGCTTGCATTATCCCATTTAAGCATAACAAGTTATAAGACAACAGTGATAAATATATCAAAACGGGGAACCAAGTCCCAACACATACCAACTCCCATAGACCGCAGGGTCAAGAGTCATGAGTCTCTAAAGAACATAAGTGTAGTAAGGTTTCCAACAAAACTCAGTGCGGAAAGAAATGACAACATGAAATGAAAAGAGAGCTAGAAGGGGAGTCAGATCCTGCGGATGCTGCATCTACCTCGACTATCCCGCATAATGCCTCTAAGAGGCTACCGGATCAGGTCTACTGAGAGGTATCTGGATCTGCACACAAGGTGCAGGGAGTAAAATGAGTACTGCCAGACTTAGTGGTAATAAATAGGGGTAAGACAACGTAGATAAGAAATCCACAATAAAACACTATGTAAAGCTGTAACTAATACCCTGTAAAAGTTCATTATCAACAGTAGAGAGCCAATAATATCAACAACAAGTACAACAGCTAGCAGATGTAGCTAAATGCAATGCAATGCATGAAATGACTGCTACGGCACGTAGCCCGATCCAATTTGGGTACCCATGCTCACTGTGGGGGTTCAGACTCCGGAGGGGCTCCTACAGCCCAAGCACAATATCATGAATATACGTTGCGGTATGCAGCCCGATCCACTACCCGTCAGCTAATATGCAAATGCAGCCTCGCAGGCTCAAAATTAGTTTTGAAAACTCTTTTATCATTTTCAGTTGAAAACAGTAAATGTCAAGTTCAGAGATTCGAAATATCATGATAACAGTAATAGCTACGGACTGGTAGAAACTATCATGTCAATATCACAGAACAGTGCTAACAATCCTCGCAGGATCCCAATAACTGGCTCATAGCCCATATATGTACTCAACCGTCCAAGAATAAGGCTCAACGGCTCAAGAGTAGCCAATATCACAATATAATATGCAACCATCCGAGAAGGAGGTTCGACGGCTCAAGAATAGCCAATATCATAACACAGTATCAACAGGTCGGACTAAGCCATAGTCCCCAAATCACAATCGACCATGCACTCACAAGAGAGTACGTGTCTCGCCGCTATATAGCGTCACAAAGTGGTATACCGGGGTTTCGAACTCGTTGGTCGTCACCCACATCTATTACTCACCTCAATAAGGCGCGACGACTACTCCGCGATGCCCTTTCCACGAGAATCAAGCTCCGTACGGGTAGAATCTGATCAAATATAGTAGAAACACATCAAATTAGACCAATGGAATGATACCCAGTCCAAACAACTCAATTTACACCGAAATTCACAAAGTTGCCAAAACTCGACTTTTGGTACGCTTCTCAAAAAATTACGAAAGTCACATATTCGGAACCCTCATCTCAATACGAGTCTAGGCATATAAAATTTGCCAAAATCGGACTCCATTTCCCCACTCAAATCATTGTTTTTCTTCAATTTTAGGCCTAGGGCTAAAACCCACGTTTAATCTTCCATTTACAGAGAATTAACCAAGGATTTCATGATAAAATGATTTAATTAAGCCACAAAACTTACCTCTGACGAACACCCGATGATTTCCCAGCAATCTCCCGTGAGTCTCTCTCTCTAGAACTCAAAAATTGTTTTTTGGGGTGTTAAACCCGCGACTGGTTCTGTTCTGGTTTTTAATTCACTACCAGGCATTTTCCTTCATCGCGTTCGCATTGTTTGTCACGCGTTCACGATGCTCTGACCAAAATACCCTTCGCGAATGCGACATGCCTCACGCGCTCGTGATGTACAACTCCGCAGTCGCCCGAGATTCCTTCTACGCAAATGCGACCTTCACCCACGCGAACGCGATGCTCACAGTCTTCCTCTTACGCGAACGCGAACCTACCCACGCGAATGCAATGCACTATTGAGCCTTGCCTACGCGAACGCGGGCCTTGCCCTCCCGAACGCGAAGGCTTAATTTTCTGCAATTTTTCTGCAACTTTCTAGCAGACTTTCATTGTTTCAAAATGCCGGATGATGGTACGGAGTCACCCCTTGGCCCCCGGGACCTCAACGAAAACCACCAACCTACTCCAAAACATGCAACTTGTTCCAATCATACAAACACCATCCTAAACATCAAAATCACCAATTACACACGGATTCAAGCCTAAGTTTCTTCAAAACTTCCGAAACTAACATTCAATCAAAAACCCGACCAAACGACATCCGAATGACCTGAAAATTGGTGGACATATCCAAAATCACATGAAGAAGCTACAGGAATTGTCAGAATTCCATTCTGATCCCCGGATCAAAATCTTACCTACCGTTCGGATTTCGCCAAAATTCAACCTTAGCCAATTCCAGCCTATTTCTACATCAGACCTCCAAATTCAATTCCGATCGCTCCCCTAAGTCACAAATCACCTCTCGGAACGAACCAAATCACCAGAATCCGATTGAGAGCCCTCTAATCAAATAGTCCACTCCAGGTTGACTTTCCATATTTAAGTTTCCTTTAGAAAGGCAATATGCCTCATTTTCAATCCAATTTACTCCTAACTCACCTGATGTACTCTAATACTGATATAAAAGCATAAAACATATAATTACAACATAACGGGGTGGTAATTCCTGTGACGACAGGCCAGGTCGTCACAAAACGTGACTAGGGAATGGAGGCCGTATGTCTAAAAAGGCACAACTCAGGGATTGGAGCCCTAATTTTCGCAAAAGACGACTAAGGAATAGAGGCCCTATATATAAAAAGATGCAACTCACGGATTGGAGCCCTAATGTTGGCAAAAGGCGATTGGAGAATGGAGGCATGTCTAAAAAGACACAAATAAGGGATTGGAGCCCCAATGTTGGCAAAAGGCGACTAGGGAATGGAGGCCCTATGTCTAAATAGACGTAACTCAGGGATTGGAGTCCTAATGTTGGCAAAAGGCGACTAGGGAATGAAGGACCTTTGTCTAAAAGGTGCAACTCAGTGATTGGAGCCCTATTGTTGGCAAAAAAATGTGAAAGATTGATATTGGGGATTCTAAACTATAATGTTTTTTTCTAAATTTTCTTATTTTTTTATCTTTTTATTTTTATTTTTGATAGGATGCATGAACGAACTTGGAAGGAACTTCCTTTTTCGATTGATTATTTGTTGCATAGCTGTTTCAGCACCTGCAAATTTTTTTTCTTTTTGGCCTCATGTGCTTCTTGCACGGTTGCTTGCATTGCACCTATTTCAAATTTTCAACAAAGAACAATTATTAGTTTGAAATGGTAGTTGGTTTTGTGGCCTTGATCGTCTCAATTGCTTCATCCCGGCCCAACTTCTATTGAGAACCTCTGTTGCTTTCTGGGTTTGATGATTAATCTCTCTTTCAAATCGAAGAGCTCAACTTTTCGGATTACGCGTCGACTCGCCCGCGCGGGGCTTCGGGCCTTTCACTTTATTTTGCCTTTAGGACCTTTGCCCTTGACCTTTTTTTCCTTTTCAAGAACTTTTCTTTGAAATCGTCAACCATTATGGCCAGTTAGGATCGGTTTGATGCACCCGCTGAGACTGGGTACTTTCTTTAGCTTTTGCTAGGTAGAGTCCTACAAAGCCAGTCTTGCCACCTTTTCTTTGTATTAGTTTCGGGAGCAGAGTTAGACCGAAAGGGTTTCAAGGAAAAGTAAACAAAAGGCATGAAAAATAAATTTAAAGAGAAGCATCCCTTTCGGGTAGAAAAGAAAGACTTATCTCGGGTGCATGAAGACTTTAAGTAGACACGACATGTTTCTTGGACTGGATGCCCGACCCGCACAAACTTTTCCAACTTCTTATAAACTCATTGACCCGTGTTTCAAAACCAAGGAATTTTGCCAAGACTCGTTCAGTGGTAGGAGATGTTTTCTTTTCGACCGACGGTGCCCTTTGTGGGTTTTCGCAATTTGACCTCTGTCATTTCTCTTCTTACCGTCGCCCGATAGTGCTCTTTACAAGTTTTCACTAAAAGGACTCTTCATTTTAAATTTCCCCGCTCACCGTCGCCTTGTGGTGCCTGTAGGTTTTCACCGATAAGATTCTCTAATTTTATTTCTCTCAGTTTGACTGTATCAGATTCCAATAATTGTGTTTTCCAATTCCAATGCCTTTGCCAATTAATCATAAAGACTTGGACAAGGTTTGGGTAAAAAGAATTTGGATAGAATTACAACTTTGGAACCATTCTGATGGGCTCCTTGTCGAGCTATTATATCATCTGCCCCAGTTTCACTTTTGGGGGAATAAGGATTTTTACTTTGGTGTGACTGAACCAGAGAGAGGCTGCCTACATATCCTTTTGGAATCAAGTCAGACGTAGTTCAGGCAAAACATTTTGTTTTTGTTGTTTTTTTTTCTTCTCTTTTTCTTTTCCCATTATTTTCTATTCATTTTTTTAAATAATACTTTCGGGTTCCAAAAAGGGTAAGCAAGGAAAAGTAACAGGCTCAAAAGGGTTTGCGAAAGATTGATAGTGTTTGGATAGCAAGAATGAAAGCGTTCGTCATCCCAATTGAACAAATTCATTGCTGCAGAAAGCCTAAGCATAGTATTTAATCCGCATTCATAGCTGCTTCGGGATCATTTCCTTCAATATCGCCCAAATACAATGCTCTTCTCGGCGATATCTTTCTAATGATGTATGGGCCTTTCCAATTAGGGGCAAATTATCCTTTTGCTTCTTGGTGATGAGGAAGAATGCGCCTTAACACAAGTTGTCCCACTTCAAAAATCCTAGGTCGCACTTTCTTGTTATAAGCACGGGCCATTCTTTCTTGATACAATTTCCCGTGGCAGACTGTAGCCATCCGCTTTTCATCAATTAAGGTTAGCTATTCTAGATGGGTCTTAACCCACTCACTACCTTTGATTTCAGTTGCAACAATGATTTTAAGGGAAGGGATTTCCACCTCCGCAGGTATCACGGCCTCAGTGCCGCAAACCAAAAGGTATGGGGTTGCTCCTACCAATGTGCACACCGTAGTGCGGTATCCCAGTAATGCAAAAGGCAACTTTTCATGCCATTTCATGGAGCTCCGAAGCATCTTTCTCAAAATCTTCTTGATGTTCTTGTTTGCTGCTTCAACAACACCATTGGCTTTGGGACGGTTGGGAGTAGAGTTCTTATGCATTATTTTGAATTGTTCGCATATCTCTCCCAGCAAATGACTATTCAAATTTGCAGCATTATCAGTGATGATAGTTGCAGGAATACCAAAATGACAGATAAGATTGGAGTGCACCAAATCTAACACAGCTTTCTTGGTAACCAATTTGGGAGTGATGGCTTCAACACACTTCGTGAAGTAGTTAATGGAAACCAATATGAATTTGTGCCCATTTGAGGCTTTCCGCTCGATCGGCACTATGACGTACATTCCCTAAGCAACAAATGTCCAAGGCGCTGTCATGGGATGTCGTTATGTGGGAGGTTCATGAATCAAATCACAGTGCACCTAACACTTATGGCATTTCCGAACAAAGGTAAAGTAGTCCCTTTCCATGGTCATCCAGTAATATGCTGCTCAAAGGATTTTCTTTGCTAAAACATACCCGTTCATGTGGGGTCCGCACACTCTTGCGTGTACTTCGTGCATGATCCTTCTGGACTCTTCGGCGTCAACACAACTTAACAAGTTGAGATCCGGGCTCCTTTGTACAAGACATCACCACTTAAGAAGAAACCACTTGCATGTCGTCTAATGGTTCTCTTTTGGTCCCCACTGGCTTGCTGTGGGTATTCTTGCATTTTTAGAAACCTTTTGATGTTATGGCACCATGGCTGGGTGTTTGGTTCTGCCTCAACTGCATTACAGTAACCGTGCCTTTCCCTGATTTGGATTTCCAAGGGATCAATGTGGGTATTGCCTGGGTAGGGCAAAATCGAGGACAGAGTGGTGAGTGCATCAGCTAGTTCATTGTGACAACGAGGGATGTACCTGAACTCTATCGACTTGAAGCGCTTGCTAAGATCTTCCACATGTTGCCGATAGGGAATAAGTTTAACATCTCGGGTTTCCCATTCTCCTTGGGCTTGTCGCATAATCAGGTTTGAGTCTCCCATAATCAATAACTCTTCGATATCCTGGTCAATTGCTATGTTCATACCGATTCAGGCTTCATACTCAGTAGTGTTGTTTGTGCAGAAAAGTCAAAGCCTGGTTGTGGTCGGATAGTGTTGACTAGTGGGCGAGATCAAGATTGCCCTCATTCCAACACCTTTTTTGTTTACCGCCCCATCAAGGAACATTTTCCAAGCATGGGTGTCTTCAGAGATTTCTTCTATTGAATTTACCTCTTCATCTGGGAAGTAAGTTCTCAACGATTAGTATTCATCATCAACCGGGTTTTCAGCCAAATGAGCTACCAACGCCTAGGCATTGATTACCATGCGAGTGGCATAGACTATGTCAAATTCCATGAGCAGAATATGCCATTTTTCTAATCTCTCTGTGGGCATCGGTTTCTGGAATATGTATTTCAAAGGATCCAACCTGGTTATGAGGTAGGTGGTATAGGCTTGCAGATAAAGTCTTAGCTTCTGAGCGACCCAAGTTAAGGCACAACAGGTTCTCTGTAATAGAGTATACTTAGCTTCATAGCTGGTAAACTTCTTGCTCAGATAGTAGATTGACTGTTCTTTCTTCCCGGATACATCATGTTGTCCAAGGACACAACCCAAAGAGTTTTCAGAGACCGTAAGGTACAAAAAAGAGGCCTTCCTGGATTTGTTGGTTCCAAGACTGGCAGATTTGATAGATATTCCTTGATCTTATCAAAATCTTCTTGACATTCATCCGTCCACTTGACTGCTGCATCTTTCTTCAGTAATTTGAATATGGGCTCACATGTGGATGTCAACTGAGCGATAAACCGGCTGATATAGTTTAACTTTCCCAACAAGCTCATCACATCTTTCTTGGTTCTCGGAGGAGGCAAATCTCGGATAGATTTTATTTTTGTTGGATCTAACTCGATATCCCTTCGGATAACTATAAAGCCCAAAAGTTTACCCGATGAGACTCCAAATGCACATTTGGCTGGGTTCAGCTTCAAATCATATTTGCACAACCGCTTGAAGAATTTTCTGAAGTCTTGAACATGGTCATCCTAGGTTTTAGACTTGATGATTACGTTGTACACATACACCTCTATCCCTTGATGCATCATAATATGAAAATGCGGACATGGCCATCTTGTAGATTGCCCCAGCATTCTTCAGACCAAACGGCATGACTTTGTAACAATATGTACCACAAGGTGTGATAAAAGCTATTTTCTTAGCATCTTCTTCATCCATCAACGCCTGGTGTTATCCTGCGTAATAATCCACGAACGACTGTATCTCATGCTTTTGCGCAGTTATCAACAAGGATGCGGATGTTGGGCAAAGGGAAGTTGTCTTTGTGACTTGCCTTATTTAAATCCCTGTAATCCACACACACCAGGCTCTTCCCATCTTTCTTTGGAACTGGGACTACATTAGCTAGCATGTGGTGTTCCTAACCACTCGGATCACCCCTATTTTCAACTGTTTCGTGACCTCTTCTTTGATCTTGTCACTGATATCCGTTTTGAACTTTCATTTCTTTTGCTAGACCGGGAGGCAATCGGGGTAGGTTGGAAACTTATTAACCACCAAATCAACACTCAGCCCTGGCATATCGTAGTAGGACCAAGCAAACACATCTTTAAACTCATACAAGAGCTAGATGATTGTGTCCCGGGTTTTCTCGTCCATGTGAATGCTTATCTTGGTTTCCCTGATTTCTTTAGAACTTCCCAAGTTAACCGGCTCCGTATCATTTAAGTTTGGTTTAGGTTTATTCTCAATTTGTTCCAATTCTCCATTTATTTCCCTAAAAGCCTCTTCTTCATCGTATTCTGGTTCTTGGTTCATTGTTTCATAATTAGACAGTGTGTTTGAATCTGGGTGTGAAGTCCACAAGCATGTCATGTTATTTAAAGCTGCATTATTAGAATTGAAAAATAAAATAAAAAATAAAAATAGCAAAATTAGAAAGAAAGAAAGATGAATGATGAAATATTGATTTCATTTCTTGGAATTTAAAGATAACATGGTTTACATTTGGAAATTAAAAGATAAGAAATATAAAGAAAACAATCGAGTTCCACCCCGAAATAACTCGCGATTCAAAAAAAGTGGTAGGACAAGTCTATCGGGACTCTCGCCTGATCGGGAATGGCTTAGCCTTCCAATTCTGCAGCTTGGCATTTGGTCCCATATACAGCACCTCAGCGGTGCTTGATACCTCTCCTGGCTGAACCATGTAGGTTTCATATTGTATCTTTCTCATTACCCCATATATTTCTTCAATCTCTTCGGTCGTAAAGTCCTCATCCTCCTCTTCTTCATTGTATTTTGGCTCAACAAATGTCTCGTACAGATGTGGCAGTGGTTGAGGCAAACCCATCTATCATTCTTTATGTTGTCCAGCCATTTTATATCATTTGGAGTAGGTTGGAAGCCTATCCCAACTCCCTTCCAGTTATAAAGCCATGTCGGATCATTTCTTTAGCCACAATGATTGAGGCATTGGAAAGGAAGGATTGGGGCAAGGGTTTCCCTCTTCATACTGGTTTGCCACCACTACTTCAAAGGCCTGTAAACTATGTGCTAGCTACCTTGTCTCGCTTCAAGACATGGGACTGATGGGTCCCGATAAATTGATTGTTCATCCTCCCGTGGATCATGATCTCTTGATCTTCATGATCAAATTTTACCATTTGATGAAGAGTGGAGGGTACTGCTCCTGCTACGTGGATCCATGGTCTTCCGAGAAGAAAGTTGTAGGATGTGTCCATATCTAGAACCTGGAAGGTCACCTTAAAGTCCACCGGGCCAATGGTCAGAATTGGATCAATCTCTCCAATCGTATCCCTTTTTATACCATCGAAAGCTTGTAAGTAGACGTTGTTGGGACGAATCCTTTCGGCCCCAATTTTCATGCGTTGTAGAGTTGAGAGTGGGCATATATCCACCCCAGAGCCTCCATCCACCATAACCCTTTTCACGTAGTACCCTTTATAGTTTGACTGTTAAGTGTAGGGCTTTGTTATGTGCAGACCTTTCTCGGGGTAAGTCATTTTTGCTGAATGAGCTCTGGTTGATTGAGAAAAATCTTTCCGCTATCCTTTCCAATTTCTCCACATAAGTCTCAGCAAGCGCGTATGCTTCATTGAGAGTCTTGATTAATACCTTCTAGAGTTTTGGGTACTTCAACAGCAAAGATAGCAAGGAGACTTGTTCCAAAATTTTCGGAGCTGGTCAATCACTTCATAATCCACCATTTTTATTTTCTGAAAGAATGCCTCCGCCTCTTCAAAACTCACAATTGTTTTAGATGGGAAGTGTTTTTTAGTGGCATTGTTCAATTCTTCCAAGTTGGAGTACTTTTCAATAGGATAAGTCACCACAGTTTTATGGTAGTTCCAAAGCACCGCTGTAGGATCTGTCATGGGCTTCTGTGGAGCGCATCCAATAACCACGGGTTCATTCAACCTCGTTTGCTTAATTGTCCCCCACATCACATAAGCCCGCTTAGGCACATACATCTGGGTTGCCTTATTCATTTCAAATCTCCTAGGAGGACTCAAAGTCATCTGCTTTTCCTTGCATCCCCATGGGACATAGAGAACAACATCTTTGGCAAGTATTGCCCCCGTTCCTGCTTTAATTTTATTCTTTGATTTTGGATGGGTAGCTCTATTCTTTTCTCCCCTCTGTCTTGTTTTAGGGAGGTTTTTGATTTTCTTTCTACATCAATAAGGGCAATTATGGCCTTCGATGCCAGGTCAAATTCCTTATCCTCACAAATCATTCTGATTACTGGCCCGTTGTTGTGGGTTGGCCATGGGTTATTAGTCACATTGGGGACATCCTCATCCCTTAGCACTATCTTTCCCTATTCTATCAAGTTCTCCACTACTCATTTCAAAGTCCAACAATCATCCATGTCGTGCCTTTCTACCCCTGAGTTATAAGCACATTTGATACTAGCTCTGTAAGCGGGTGATGCTAGGGTTTGCCTTCTTTGAGGAATTGGTTATAGCAGACCAATTCTGACAAGCTTTGGAAACAGAATGGAGTATGATTCAATGATTGGTATAAAATTTTGCCTCTTAGGTGCTCACGAGGGAGAAAGTAATTCTGTGGAGGACGGGGTTTGTAATGGTTTTGGTGAGAAGACTGGCTTCTTGGAAATGGAGTTTGGTTCCTAGTGGCTTGTTCCGGACATAAGCTTGAGCATTCATGACCGCTTATGGCTGATGAGCATAGGCCATGTCCTGGTGGGGGTAATAATGCTGAGGGGTTCCTTCTGGGAATAAGGATCTGGGAGCACGGTGTCTTCTTGCACCCGATACTGCCATGTCTGTTTCTTCTTTTTTCTTGCCCTTTTCTACTCCTCCATACCCGCCCTAAATGGATTTGGAGGTTTCTCTAATAGCGGATTTGGCTAAGAAATTTGCCTATTTTCAATCCATTTTCAACCATTTCACCGATTTCGATAGCTTCTACGAATGGTTTACCCATAGCTGACATCATATTTTTGAAGTAATCGGCTTCCTGATCTTAGAGGAACATGGTGACCATTTTGACCTCATCCATTGGAGCCTTTGCTCTAGATGTTTGCTCACGCCATTTGATTGCGTACTCCCGGAAGCTCTCCGAGGACTTCTATATGGAGAAATGTCTATATTGTACTAGAATTGTCTGACAAAGTCTCTAGCAAGGTCGTCTAGATGTGCCAGCAAGATATATCGTTATCCATGTACCACTCAGAGGCGATACCAACTAGACTTTCTCTAAAATAGGCCATGAGTAACTCTTCTCTTCCTCCAGCTCCTCACAACTGATTGCAGTATTTTTTTAGATAAGCAATAGGATCACTGTGCCCATCGTATTTTTCAAACTTTGGAGTTTTGAATCTCAGAGGCAGGTGCACATGAGGGAACATCCATAAATCAACATAGGACATACCTTTCTGCCCACTCAAATCCTGTATATGAGGCTCTACTCCATGCTTCTCATTCTCCTTGCAATTTCATCCTTTTCTGGGGTTTCTCTATTTGGAGGGTGGGTGTTTGGAATGTAAAGGCTGAAGGATCAAAGATGGGCCTAGGCAGGGTAGGCTATACAGTGGTTGAGCCTGGGGGAGCGGTGAAGATATTCGAGGTAGCACTGGACATAAACACCTGGGAGCGAACCTCAGAAGGTGTTCCCATGAAATGAGCTGATATAGTTGTCTGTCCTAGTGGGGCGTTTGGATGACTGATTGGAATATAAGAGGTACTCCATGATCTAGGAAACAGTTCGGGAAATCCCGAGATTGCACTTGGCGGCTCTCTTCCATTCGCCCAAGCATCCCACATTTCCAGGACACGAAGAGTAAGGTCCTATTCTCTTCAGCCGCAGTAGATTCTGAGGTCGGGATGCTCGAGATTAGGCTATCATCTGTGATGGGAATTGTTGGCAAGGTAACTTCCGAAGACATTCTGACGCTCCCCTTTGATTTAGTAAAGTATGGATGTGAAGCCAGGTTACCACGACAACCAACCACCGTTCTATAAAAAACCTAGACTAGAATTGGACAGTAGCAAACGGTTAGTTTGAGACAAATAATGGATAGGTAATCACACTTTGGGGTGTGATGCACCTATACAGTTAAATCGATTTCTACATATTTTGCAACGGTTGCATGCTTCATCCCGGTTTCTTCGAATTCTTTCCCATTTTCATCTTTTGATTTTCGCTCTTTTTTTTATGCTTTAGCTATATATATATATATATATATATATATATATATATATATATATATATATATATATATATATATATATATATATTTTTATATATATATTTTTTATTGGGGTTATTTACAATTCATGACGCTGCATGAATCAGATCATTACGTAGTTTAAGTAAACTTAATGCGAAAAGTAAGGAAACAATTTAATTTTGGGAATTTTGAATTTTTCATTGATAAAAACTTCTATTACAAAAGATGTTATACTACTCGTTTTCTTGAAAGAAAAACTACAAACAGACTCAAAATAAACAAAAATATAGACTCAATGCTTGAAAAAAAAGGAATACATTAAAGCTTCAACTACTGGGGCCCGCGGGGTATTATTCGACCTCGTCGCGGACCTATGTGCGAGACCCCCTTGTAGTCACTCTAAATCACCCATAACTTGACGGACAAAAGTCGTCATTGCAGCAAAGAAGGTGGTACGAGTAAAGTCATCGCACGGTTGGCATTTCGTGGTAATATAGTTAGCGATTGCCCTAATCCACTCCCTAATTCTACCTTTTTCCTGAAGTAGCGCCCTATGTGCTGGTTCCGGCCTCCTAACACTTGGGAGTCATAGAAGTGCTAATTTTGCAATTGTTGTATTTCTTTATCCATTTGAGCCATCAACTTATAGTAATGCTCCCTATCAGCCTTGAAATATTTAGCCCGTTGGGCTGCCTCATCCTTAAGAGTAGTCACCTTTCTTCTTAGGCTATTGATGGTCCCGTCATAGTTTCTCTTCATTTGCTGCATAAATTGTGCCGTTCTTCTGCTTTCTTTGTTCATTTTGCCCGGATTTTGCTAGGCTACATTCAAACTTTACCAGGTCTTCTTGGCACTCCTGAACTTTCTTTTTTAGACTACTTATAAGCCTTTTATCAGCCCGACTTCTTTCCGAGTTGCTGGCAGCTATTTTCATCTTTTGGTTTGAGCCTTAAGGGCCTTATTCCCCTGGGTTAGTTTCTTTTTTCCACCCTCATTGGTCGGGGCTTGCAACCTGTTTTCAAACTGAAGGTCTCGGACCTTCTTTTTCTAGCTCTCCTATTTTGGCCCTTATTCATTATTGTTGGCTAACCAAGCCCACTATTTTTGTGATCACTCGACAAAATCCTGGAGGTGGGGTTTTCTGGCTGGCCTCCCAAACGTGATTTCCCTTCTATACAACATAGTACCCAGGTGAAACTTCTTCATTGAATCAATCTAGTACACAAGTATTTGCCGCCAAGTATTGACACTCACTTCAGATCTAGCGGATTGTTGCTTCAGAAAACTGGCCATCATGACCAATCTAAACTACCTGGGCGCTAAGATCTTCATCTTTTGGCACTATTTAGCACATCCCGAGCTGTCTTAAAACCCAATGCGGGGAATAAGGCTAGATGATCCTAAGACCTATCAAGAGGAAGTGAGGCCTAGTTGCTGACATATATATGATCTCATCCACAAACAATCATCCAAACGTCCACTCTATTTGGCTAGCAATGATGCACCGGAAGTATGCTATCTATCTTGTGAACCCTTCAGGCAAGCTGATCCCATCAATCCTCGTATAAAATTCCTTTATGCAGGTTTTGTCTATTGACCCATAACCCATGAATTGAGGACGATGGCATGGGTGATTAATCATCTACATTTGCAATAACAAATTGCACCCCTCAAAAACGTTTCCTCTGGCTTTGATGGCTATGAGAGCGCGGAAGATTTCAGCTACTATCATGGGCGCAAGAGTGCTTTTGGCCTGGGTGAGTAAATTGCTGACCACCACAACTATTTTTGTTTCAATATTTCCATCTTTCCTAGGGAACACCAGAAGCCCCAAGAAGATCACCAAAAAAGAAAAACGTATATGTTCTTCCCATTTGAGGCGGTTTCCTTTGCTACATATTTTGTTTTTCAAATCGTTGAACCCCCTATGTGGCCATATCTCTGGTATAAAAATTGTGGAGTACAAAAGCCAGCTGCCAAATCCAGGTTGTGGACCCCCTGCTTATCTTCAGCGAGTCTAAGAATCTGTGCACAACTATGGGACAACCAAGTACTTGTTTCTTAAAGGAACCTCAACACTCCTAATGTACCCGACTATTTCTTCTAAGGTTGGGGTGAGTTAAAAATAAAGAAAATGGAACACATTGTGCGCCGGGTGCTAGCATGTAACCAATGCCCTTATGATGTCTCCCCTGGGCCCAATCTCCAACAAACCAGTAAGACCTCCCAAATATTTCTTCACCTCGTCTTGACCTGCTTCACCTAGATCATTCCACCACATATGCAACTCCAAGAGGATTTTGTTCATGATTGAGAAAGGTTCATTTTGAATTGTGCTCATCCTGCATATTTATTAAGGTGATTTAATAACTCCTTTTGACCAAAAAGTGAATGTGACACCATTATTTTTCTTTAGAATTGTCATTTAAAAAATAAAAACCCAATTTTGCAGATACGACCTTTTAGCACTTCGGGAAAGAAGATTTTAAGGTTGTGGTCGCTAACCGTTAAAAATGACCCAAGGTGGCTATTTTTGCAAAAACGGCCTTCCGACGCCCTTTTGGGAACATTCGACTTATTTTAAACAAGAATGCCATCACCCGACTTATTTGTGACAAAAATTAAAATTTTATTATTTTTGGGCAATTTTTGCAAAAAGGGAAGTTGGACTCGATGGGGGTGTCCTACGTATCCCACATTCAGTGAGAATCAAACTGGCGTAGTTCGGGCAGATTTTACAAAACAACCTATTTTTGAAAGATTTTCTTTTCTTTCACTTTCACAAAAATTTGGTAGAGTTTCGGTACCATTTGGGTATAGGTTTTTCAAAATACGTGATTAACTCACTTAACCCTAACATTGCTATTCTCTTTTTCAACTCTCTCCCATTATTCACAAGCTGGTCAACATGCAAATTCGAAGCAAATAAATGCACAAGTAGCAAGTAAAGTGCATCGGGATGGTCTTTTCATTTTAGGTACACCTGTCCTAAATAGACCCAACCCCTGTGTTGAGTCTCCTAAGTCAAATGAACATGATGCAAACAACGTACCTACTAGGGATCCAACATGAGCTGAGTTATTCTATATTCAAAAACTTGGTATGTGTTCTAGATTGTGTACCTGAGCGGACAGCTCGAGTCAAGGAGAGGGCTACGTACCGGAAATCAAATGGCTATCTAGCTTAGTAACTTGTCCAAACCTCTTTCTTATTTCAAGGTATGGCACTAACAAATAGGGAGTCTCGACCAGTAAGCACGAAGATGAGAAGATAAGGGTTTCTGTGATGACCCGGCCCGTCGCCACGTGAGTTACCGCACCGCTTCCCCTGTGTTATGTTCCTCTATGCTTCATTATCGGTATTTGAGGTGATCGAGTCAAATTGGATTGGTTTTAGATGGAAATGAGTCACTTAGTCTCTTTGAGGAAAGCTTGTTTTGGAAAGGTCATCCGAAAGTTGATTATTTAGTTAGAGGGCTTGGATATGAATTTTGGTGATTCAGTTATCTTTGGGGGATGATTTGTGACTTAGGAATGGGATCGGAATTTGTTTTGGAAGTTCGGTGTAGAATTATGCTTGAATTGGCAAATTTGGTATTTTGGCGAATTCCAGTTGGTAGGTGATATTTTGATCCGGGGGTTGGAATGGAATTTCAAGAGTTGCAGTAGCTCCGTCAGGTGATTTTGGATGTGCAGGTAAAAGTTTAGATCATTTGGAGGTGTTTCTGTTGGGTTTTTGATCAAATGCGTGTTTCGGAAGTTTAGAAGAAACTTATGCTTGAATCCGATGTGAATTGACGATTTTAGCATTGTTTGATGATTGAAACAAGTTTGTATGATGTTTTGGGATATGTTGGCGCTTTTGGTTGAGGTCTCGGGGGCCTTTGTGTGATTTTTGATGCTAAATGGAAGATTTTTGGACTTAGGATATTGCAGTAAAAAGCACAACAGTTGTAGTCCAATTTGGTCTTAGCGTTCGCGGTGGAGACCGCACACTCGCATAGGGTTGAGGTTAAGGTGCATCGTGTTCATGGTGGTGACCTCACATTCTCATATTTGGAGGATCCAAGGCATCACATTCACGTTCAGGAAGACGCATTCGCGTAGAACAAGATTTGGCGGTCCCTATCCTTGTACTTCGCGTTAGCGGGATAGGCTCTATGTTTGCGTAGGAGGAGCCATTGAAGCTTCGTGTTTGCGGGATGGAATTCGCGTTCGCGAAGAGGAGTTTGGCCCAGTGGATTTTTTGGTCATCGCGAACGCGAGAAGGTCCTCGTGTTCGCATAGAGTAAAGTTACGGGGCAGAAGGGTTTTATTACATTATTTCATCCGCGACCCCATTCATTATTTCCTCCATTGTTGACCACCTTAAGAGCTTTTTGGTAGAAATTGAAGATGATTTTGACGGGAATTGATTAGAGGTAAGTCTTGTGACGTAGAAACGCTATTTTATTGAAGAATCAACCTTTAATTCTTGGAAAATTGGGTGAAAATTTGAAGAACTAGGGCTTGATTATTGAAATGAAAATTTGGGATCTGAAAGGGTATTTGAACTCCGATATTGGTTAATTTGATACATACATATTCGTGGCGAGACGAGGAGTCCGGTGATGTAAATTTTGTAATTTTTTGATGAGTGGGCCCAAGGATCGGGTTTTCCCAACTTCGTGATTTTCGACGTTTTTCAAGTATTTTCAATTGAATTATGCTCCCTTATCCTATTGTAACACATTCCTTGTGGTTTTGACCAGATTCAACGCACGAGGAGGTCGATTCCAGGGGAAATGGCTTAGCGAGCTAGACTTTTGGCCGGCTAGAGGTGAGTAATGATTTTAAATGATGTCCTAAGGGTTTGAAACCCTGGATTTGCACAACTTGGTGCTGTGTTGAGATGAGACACGCGTTTAATGGTGAGCGCGGGGTCATTTACTACTGGGGATTGTCACATGGTCCAATCTGGATGATCTTTTACAGCGTATTTAGCTATGAGTTGTTGTTTTCCACTATCACTTGGGCTTATTGCCGACTGTTGAACTCCTTATGAGTTACCATCACTGTTTTCCTCACTATTTGAAATATTATTTTAACTTAGTCCATTGTTATATCACTGTTTCATGAACTCAACTATATTTTACTCAAACTTGGAGTTTTAACTGATATTTGAACTATTGTTTGAGCTAAGTATTATTGTTTTACTGATGCCCGGGGGCTTTTTGACTATTTTTCGTCTGATTGAGGACGAGGGCCTTATGTGAGGGCCTTATGAGTGATGTGAGGAGGCTCTCAGGCTTCGAGTGTATTGTGAGCGGGCTTTCAGGCCTTGTATTGTTATTGTTCAGGCTTCAGGCCTTGTTGATAACGCTTGGGCTGTAGGAGCCCCTCAGGAGTCTGCACAACCATAGTGAGCGCGGGTACCCATCTATAGCAATTGAATTTAGACATTGCTAACAATGATACTATTATATGCATTTTCGTCAGGTAACAATGATTAACCAGTCAGGTAACAATAACTGACCACTTGTAACAATGGCACTGTAGTACGCATTTGGGTCAGGTAACAATGGCTGACCGGTCAGGCAACAATGACTGACCCGGAATAACAATCATGCCCGAAGGTCAGTTTCTCTAAGCATCTCTTACTGGTTGAGCATAATTGTTTTAATTGTTTTCAAAAGAGAATTTCTTGCTATATTTCACTAGTTTTACTGTTTATCTAGTTTTACTGCTTGATATAGAATTACTTGTGCCATTATCGGATTTTATGTTCTCAGTCATTATTTATTTTTATTACTCACTAGGTCAGAGTACTTACATTACTCCCTGCACTATGTTTGCAGATACAGGCATAGCTGAGTTCGTTCCTGAGCGATGATTTCTCCCAGACCAGGTGGATCCGAAAAGACAGCGTAGCTGTCGACGTCCAGAACCCCATTTTCTTCCTTATCTTCTGTATTTCTTTTATCTTCGGACTATGTTCCTAGATACATACTTGTGGTATTTTATTTAAACTCTGTAGTAGCTCATGACTTTTGACACCCCGATCATCGGGCTGAGTTTGGGATGGTCTTTCCCCATTATGTTACATTTTATTTCCGCACTTATGATCATTCATTAATTATGATTTAGACCCGTTTATGCTAAGAAATTGTTAGCGGAAGTGTTAATGTTCTGTTGGCTGTCCTTGTTTTCACGAGAGGCACCATTACGACCAGTCTGGGAATTTGGATCGTGACAGTTTCGTAGTAAACATATACAATTCAGATAATATTAAAGCTGTAAAACACTTACCACATTAGGATGAAACATGTAGGAAAATCAGATAAAGCCAATCATAACAGCTATTCTAAGCTCAAATTCTTAAACCCTAAACTGAAGTTTTGGGTGTGTATCCTCAATAGAGTCGCTAGAGCTGTCACGCCTCCTTTTTTACACACCACCCTGAAATGATAGCGTATAAGAGAGTTTTTCCAATTTAAGTGAAATTATTCGAAATGGGATTGTTTATTCAATTCAGTGTCGCCACTTGGGATAGTTTAATTGGTTTCCCAAGTCACCGGTTTAATATACATCCCACATCGAGAAAATTTTGACTTTCCTTTTGGTTTCCTTTATTAGACTTCTTATAAGCCTTTTATCAGCCGACTTCTTTTCGAGTTGATGGCAACAATTTTCATTTTTTGGATTTGAGCCTTAAGGCCCTCATTCCCCTGGGTTAGTTTTTTTTTCACCCTCATCGGCTGCGGTTTGCAAGCTGTTTTCTAACTGAAGGTCCCGGACCTACTTTTTCACCTCTCCTATTTTGGCCCTTATTCATTCTCGTTGGCTAACTAAGCCCACTATTCTTGTGATGACTCAATAAATTTTAGAGGTGGGGTTTTTTAGCTGGCCTACCAAATGTGATTTCCCTTCTATACCAAGCATGATACCCATGTGAAACTTCTTCTTTGGATCGATCCAGTACACAGGTATTCGCCGCCAAGTATTGACACTCACTTCAGATCTGGCAGATTGTTTCTTCAGAAAACTGGCCATCAGGACCAATCTCAACTACCTAGGAACTAAGATCTTCATCTTTTGGCACTATCTGGCACATCCCGAGCTGTCTTAAAACTCGATGCGGGGCATAAGGTTCGATGCTCCTAAGACCCATCAAGAGGAAGTGTGGCCTAGTTGCTGGCATATATATGATCTCATCCATAGGCAACCATCCAAACGTCCACTCTATTTGGCTAGCAGTGATGGACCAAAAGTATGATATCTATGTTGTGACCCCTTTAGGCAAGCTGATCCCATCAATCCTCGTATAAAATTCCTTTATGTAGGTTTTCTCCGTTGAACCGTAGCCCATGAATTGACGATGATGGCATATGTGTTTAATCATCCACATTTGCAACAACAAATTGCACCTCGTAAAACAGTTTCCTCTAGCTTTGCTGGCTATGAGAGCGCGGAATATTTCAGCTACTATCATGGGCGCAAGGGTGCTTTTGGCCTGGGTGAGTAAATTGCTGACCGCCCCAGCTATTTTTATGTAGATATTTCTATCTTTTCTAGGGAACACCAGAAGCCCCAAGAAGACCACCATAAAAGCAAAAGGTATGTGTTCTTCCCATTTGAGGTGGTTTTCTTTGCTGCATATTTTGTTTTTCGAATTGTTGAACCCCTTATGTGGCCATATCTCTAGTATAAAAATTGTGGAGTACAAAAGCTAGCTACCAAATCTAGGATATGGACTGTAAGGCCCCGTAAAATTTTTGTGCATAAAACCTAGTAGATGTGGTGTCATGGTCCGAATGATGTGTTAGGAATGCGTAGAATTCTTCGTGGCGAGCTTGCTCGCCGCGGTTCGGACCCTTGGTAGTGATTTAAGTTTCAAAAATGTAGAGAAATAATTTTTCCGAAAAAGTGTCAAATATGCGGTCAAGAAGAATTCTACGCATTCCTAACACATCATTCGGACCATGACACCACATCTACTAGGTTTTATGCACAAAAATTTTACGGGGCCTTACATCCTCCCCCCCTTAAGATCATTCGTCCTCGAATGAGGATTTTGAAATAAATGAGTTGGTTTTGAAAGACATGATATGCAACCATCAAAATTTTGACTAACTCTTATATTTTAGAAAAATTTCGCCGGAGTTTCCTTTGTATTATGGACATATCCACCTGTCAGAGGGCCCCCGAAACACATTACCAAACAACAATACACAAATACAACACTTTCCACAACTGGTATACACTTTCTTACCTCAACGAATGCACATATTCTATCACATTGTTACAATTGTACATAAACTAGTCACTTCAATGAATTCTTACATTATTTAACCATTTTAACACACCATGTACTCCTAACAAACCATTACCAATCTACACTTACTATTAGTCGTTTATTTAACACGTAAATCTTTATAAGGCTTTCATTTATCAAGAACGGTTCAAGTGACCCAATGCGACAACACATTAAACTCATTACAAAATAAAGGGGACTTTACTAATACTAAGAGGGAAACAACTTAGACAAGATGACAGTTACTAAGAGTAGGAGGGTCACCTAATTTCTCCTAGGCTTGATCAAACAAATGGGGGTACTTTTATTTCATCTCTTTTTCTGCTTCCCATGTGGCCTCCTCAACTTGTTGACTTCGCCACAATACTTTAACAGAGGCAACTTCCTTATTTCTCAACTTACGGACTTGCCTATCAAGAATGGCGACTGGAACTACTTCATATGACAAATCTTCATTAACCTCTATAGCTTCGACTGGCATGATGGTGGATGGATCTCCAATCACTTTCTTCAACATGGACACATGGAATACCGGATGCACTGATGACATCTCGGGAGGCAACTCTAGCCTATAAGCAACTTGACCAATCCTTTGAACGATCCGATATGGCCCGACATACCTAGGACTCAATTTCCCTTTCTTTCCGAATCGCATGACTCCCTTCATAGGAGATACCCTCAAGAACATCCAATCATCGACTTGAAACTCCAAATCCTTTCGACGAACGTCTGCATAGGACTTTTGACGACTCTGTGCTGTTTTCATTCTCTCCTGAATAACCTTGACCTTTTCCATAGCTTCGTACACCATATCCGGCCCTAGCAATTCCGCTTCACCTACCTCAAACCACCCGATTGGCGATCTACATCTTCTCCCGTACAATGCCTCAAACGGGGCCATTTGAATGCTAGCATGATAGCTGTTATTGTAAGCAAATTCTATCAGTGGCAAGTGTTCATCCCAATTACCTTTAAAATCTAAGACACAAGCCCGCAACATATCTTCGAGCGTCTGAATGGTCCGCTCGGCCTGTCCATCGGTCTGTGGATGGAAAGCTGTGCTGAGATTCACCTGAGTTCCCAAACCTTGCTGAAACTTCTTCCAAAAGTTAGCGGTGAACTGAGCCCCGCGATCTGAGATGATAGAAAGTGGAGTGCCATGAAGCCTTACTATCTCTTTGATGTACAATCTTGCATATTGCTCCGCGGTATCAGTGGACTTGACAGGCAGGAAGTGAGCTGATTTGGTGAGTCGATCTACTATCACCCATATTGAATCGAACTTACGCTGAGTGCGAGGTAACCCTACCACGAAATCCATATTGATCATCTCCCATTTCCACCTTGGTATTTCTATAAGCTGAGTTAATCCACCAGGCCGTTGATGCTCGGCCTTCACTTGTTGACAGTTCGGACATTTAGCTACAAAGCCCGCCACATCCCTTTTCATACCGTTCCACCAATAAATCTCCTTGAGATCGTGATACATTTTTGTTGAACCTGGGTGTGCCGAATACCTGGAAATATGAGCCTCTGCCATCACTCTTTCCCGAAGCTCGTCCACATCCGGAACACATAGCCTATCTTGACACCGCAATACACCATCTTCGCTGCCGAGTACAAATGCTGAGGTCTTGTCATTCATGACTGCTTCCTTCACCCGAACCAATGCTGGATCCATGAACTGTTTTTCCTTGATTTCCGCGACCAATGATGATTCTGCTCCATTATGCACCAAGATATCTCCCTCGTCTGACGCCGAGATACGAACCCCCAAAATGGCTAATTGGGAAACCTCTCGAGCCAGGGGTCTCTGATCCACACCCAAATGAGCCAAACTACCCATGGATTTTCGACTAAGAGCGTCGGCTACCACATTTGCCTTCCCTGGATGGTACAATATGTCCATATCATAGTCCTTGAGTAATTCTAACCACCGCCGTTGTCTCAGATTTAGCTCCTTCTGCTTGAACAAATACTGGAGGCTCTTATGGTCTGAAAACACATCTACATGAACTCCATAAAGATAGTGCCGCCATATTTTCAAGGCAAACACAACAACTGCAAGTTCCAAATCATGCGTCGGATAATTCTTCTCATGGTTCTTGAGTTGTCTGGAAGCATAAGCTATAACCTTTCCGTGCTGCATCAATACACATCCCAAACCGACTCTGGAGGCATCACAATAGACTACAAATCCCTCTGTGCCTTCTGGCAAGGCCAATACCGGTGCCGAGGTCAATCTTGACTTCAATTCTTGGAAACTTTTCTCACATGCTTCGGACCACTGGAACTTAACTACTTTCTGCGTCAATTTAGTCAATGGGGAGGTGAGGGTTGAGAATCCCTCTACAAACCTCCGATAGTACCCTGCCAGACCCAAAAAGCTGCGAATCTCTGTCGGGGTCGTGGGTCTAGGCCAATCTTTCACTGCCGCAATCTTCTGAGGATCCACCATAATTCCCTCACCGGAAATAACATGCCCTAGAAAAGCTACGGACTCCAACCAAAACTCACATTTTGAGAACTTGGCATACAATTGATGCTCTGAAGAAGGGTCTGCAACGCTGCTCTGAGGTGAACGGCATGATCTTCCCTGCTCCGAGAGTAGATGAGAATGTCGTCAATGAATACAATCACAAAGGAATCTAGGAATGGCTTGAAAACCCGATTCATAAGGTCCATGAAAGCTGCTTGGGGCATTGGTTAGCCCAAAAGACATGACCAAAAACTCAAAGTGACCATAACGAGTTCTGAAGGCGGTCTTAGGAATATCCTGCTCCCTGATTTTCAACTGGTGGTACCCGGACCGTAAATCAATCTTTGAGAAGAACCTCGCTCCCTGCAATTGGTCAAACGGATCATCCACTCGAGGCAATGGATATTTATTCTTAATGGTGACTTTGTTAAGCTGCCGATAATCAATACATATTCGAAGTGACCCATCCTTCTTTCTGACAAAGAGAACCGGAGCACCCCATGGCGACACACTCGGTCGTATGCGACCGCAAACCTGACATGCGGACCGCATTCTTGCCGCAAATCGTTCCGGAGAGTTTCCCAAAAATCTGTCAAAAGTGCGGTCGATGTGCGATCGCATGTCAAATCTGCGGTGCATTTTGTGACCGCAGATCAAACATGCGGACCGCATTCTGGCCGCATTCCTTAACAGAAACTTGTAAAATTTGGGGCAATTCTGCGGCCATTATGCGGACCGCATGTTGATTCTGCGGTCGCATAGTGACCGCATATTTGACCCCGGCCCAGATTTTTGTAACATTTTGACCCGATCTCTTCTTTAATATAACACCCTTCTTCTTCATTTTATCATATTATCTTACCAAAAATTAGAGAGAGAAGAGAGGGTTTTTAGAGAGAGAAGTTCTTCATCTTCAAAGATTGTTCCAACTACTTAATTCCAAGGGATTCTAGGGCAAGGATTCAACTTCCCCAATCTTTTCAAGGTAAAAACCCTAACTATTTTCTTTGATTTTCAGTTTTAATTGGGTAAAGAGAGGTTTGCATATAATAGCTTTTGAAAATAAAATTTTTACACTCATGCATGATTATTGAACTTGATTTCTAGTAAAAAGAAGTGAGTAGAAGTAAGAGTCTTCAAGAACAAGGTTGGCAAGAGTAGGATATCTTGGGTAAGCATAAAGTAGGAAGAAAGATCATCACCGGTATGTATGGCTAATTTTGATTCTTGTGAAATCGCCTATATGTGTGAAGTTTGTTTGTTTCGTGTTAAATCGACATATTGTGTGAAATTCTTGATGTTGTTGTTGGATATTCAAAGTTTGTTGTTGAGCTATGAGTGATGTAAATTGAGAGTTTAAGTGGCAAAAGAATTGTGAATAATGACTATGATGGCCTATATGGCACCTTGTGGAAAAACAAACGAAACACTTGAGAATTGGTTTATTGGGGAAAGAGATGAAACACTTGAATTGTGGAAATATTGTAACATGGTTGTGATATTGAATTGAGAACATGAACCAATGTGTAAGTTGCTTATTTGAACTTGTTGAAATTGTGTGTAGTACATTATCTGCTGTTTGAAATTGTTGTGTTTTCAACTGTAAGGCGGGGTCGTGTTGCGCGCCGCAACGTGGTGAAATAAGGTGTGGGTTGGGGTGATAAGGGTGGCCGAGGTAATAAGGGCGGTCAGGGGCAATAAGGATGGAAAGCGATCGAAATCGCTATTGAAAATTGATACAAAAATCAATAATGTGAAATTGTGAAAGGAGACAGCAGGAGAGTTTGCAACCTGTGGGGCACTGATTGCCCCTTTGTTTGACTACTTGTGCTTTACGTGATTGATTGGTTATTGTTAAATTGGTTGATTGTAGAAAGTGCTTTGTGTAAGAATTATTTGAAATGAGGAAAATGTGGAAACATGGTTTGTCTGGCTTAATTAATTGTTGATGTAATTTAATGGCTTGAGTTTACTTGGGACAAAGTTTGTCCATACATACCAGTACAATTCAAGTGTACTGACGTCCCTTTTGCCGGGGGCGCTACATTCGTGTCATGATTGTAGGTGGATCAGTAGCAGGCACTTCAGCTCATCGGCAGTAGTATCCTTCTCCTTCCACCGCCCGTTTTGGTGAGCCCCTTTCTTCCTCGGGGCCTTGTGTGGTTCATGCCACTCGGTTTAGATTTCATTTTGGTTTTGTAAGGTATAGCCGGAAGCCTTGTTACCGGCAAGTATTGTATTTCTCTTTTTGTATCCTAGAGGCTCTGTAGACATGTAAACTGTGGGACTCCAGTCTTATGTATATATTGTGTTATGTCGGGCGTTGTAAAAAAATTGAAATCTTGTTAATGAATCACTCGTATTGTTTTATTTGTTTAATGTGAAATCAATTATGATTAGTAATATATTTGGTTAATGAGAAATAGTCTACACAGGGGTAACGCGTGGGAATGAAAGGCACCCAGGTCCGCTTGACTGGGGCAACCCGGTCAGGCGCCGGTCATGTTCCTCGATTTGGGGCGTGACATGGACCCCCCCGTTTATCTTCGTCGAGTCTAAGAATCTGTGCACATTTACAATTCTCGGGGCAACCAAGTACTTGTGTCTTAAAGGAACCTCAACACTCCCAATGTAACCGACAATTTCTTCTAAGGTCGGGGTGAGTTTAAAATATAAAAAATGGAACACATTGTGCGTCGGGTCCCAGCATGTAACCAATGCCCTTATGACGTCTCCCCTGGGCCTAATCTCCAACAAACCAGTAAGACCTCCGAAATATTTCTTGCCCTCGTCTTGCCCTACTTCACCTAGATTATTCCACCAGATATGCAACTTCAAGATGATTTTGTTCATGATTGAGAAAGGTTCAACATGAATTGTGCTCATCCTACACATTTATTAAGGTGATTTAATAACTCATTTTGACCCAAAAGTAAATGTGACACCATTTTTTTTCTTTAGAATTTCATTTAAAAAATAAAAACCTGGTTTTACAGATACGACTTTTTAGCACTTCGAGGAAAAAGAGTTTAAGGCTGTGCTCGCGAACCGTTGAAAATGACCCAAGGTGGCTGTTCTTGCAAAAACAGCTTCCGGTGCCCTTTGGGGGAAATTCAGCTTATTTTAAACAAGAATGGCATCACATGACTTATTTGTGACAAAAATTTAAATTTTATTATTTTTGGGCTATTTTTGCAATAAGGGAAGTTGGACCTGATGGGGGTTTCCTACGTATCCCACATCCGGTGAGAATCAAACTGGCATAGTTCGGGCAGATTTTACAAAACCAACTATTTCTGAAAAAATTTCTTTTATTCATTTCCCTAAAATTTGGTAGAGTTCCGGTACCATTTGGGTATTGGTTTTTCAAAATAGGTGATTAACTCACTTAACCCTAACATTGCTATTCTTTTTTTCAACTCTCTCCCATTATTCACAAGTCGGTCAACATGCAACTCTAAAGCAAATAAATGCACAAGTAGCAAGTAAAATACATCAGGATGGTCTTTTCATTTCAGGTACACCTGTCCTTGATAGAGCCAACCCTTGTGTTGAGTCTCCTAAGTTAAATTCACGTGATGGAGAAGATGTTCCTACTAGGGATCCGATATGAGGCTCAGTTATTCTATGTTTAAAACCTGGGTATGTGTTCTAGACTGTGTACCTGAGAGGACAACTCGAGTCGAGAAGAGGGCTACGTACCGGGAACCAAAAGGCCATCCGGCCTAGTAACTTGTCCGAGCCTCTTTCTTATTTCAAGGTATGGTACTAACAGCATAGGGAGTCTCGACCAGCGAGCACGAAGATGAGAATAGAAGGGTTTTTGTGATGACCCAAACCGTTGTCACGTGAGTTACCGCCCCGCTTCCCCCATGTTATGTTTCTCTATGCTTTATTATCGGTATTTGAGTTTATCGAGTCGAATTGGATTGATTTAGATAGAAATGAGACACTTAGTCTCTTTGAGGAAAGCTTGTTTCGGAAAAGTCAATAGGAAGTTGAATATTTAGTTAGAGGGATTGGATATGAATTTTGGTGATTTGGTTAGCTTCAGGGGATGATTTATTTCTTAGGAGTGCGATCGGAATTGGTTTTGGAAGTCTGGTGTAGAATTAGGCTTAAATTGGCGAAATTGGTATTTTGGCGAATTCCAGTTGGTAGGTGAGATTTTGATATAGGGGTTGAAATGGTATTTCGAGAGTTGCATTAGCTCCATTAGGTGATTTTAGATGTGTAGGAAAAATTTTATGTCATGTGGAGGTGTGTCGGTTGGATTTTTGATCGAATGTGTGTTTCGGAAGTTTTGAAGAAACATAGGCTTGAATCCACTGTGAATTGATGATTTTAGTGTTATTTGGTGTGTTTTGATGATTGGAACAAGTTCGTATGATGTTTTGGGATATGTTGTTTCTTTTGGTTGAGGTCTCGGGGGCCTCGGGGTGATTTTTGATGGCTAAACGGAAGATTTTTGGACTCTGGATATTGCAAAACAATGCACAGCAGTTGCAGGCCAATTTGGTCTTCACGTTCACGGTGGGGACCTAGTGTTCGTGTTGGGTTGAGATTCAGGTGCATCGCGTTCGTGATGGGGGCCTCACATTTGCATAGTTGGAGGATGCAAGGCATCGCGTTCGCGTTCAAGAAGACATGTTTGCGTAGAGGAATATTTGGGGGTCCCTGTCCTTGTGCTTCGCATTCACGAGACCGTCTTCGTGTTTGCGTAGGAGGAGCCGTTGAAGCTTCGCATTCAAATGATGGGCTCTACATTCGCGAAGAGGAGTTTGGCCCAGTGGATGTTTTGTTCATCACGAAGGCGAGAAGGCCCTCGCGTTCGGATATAGTAAAGTGACTGGGCATAAGGGTTTTATTACATTATGTCATCCATGACCCCATTCATTATTTCCTCCATTGTTGAACACCTTAAGAGCTTTTTGGTAGAAATTGAAGAGGATATTAAGGAGAATTGATTGGAGGTAAGTCTCGTGACCTAGAAACACTATTTTATTGAAGAATCAACCTTTAATTCTTGGAAAGTTGGGTAAACATTTGAAGAACTAGGGCTTGGTTTTCGAAATGAATATTTGTGATTTGAATGGCCATTTGAAATCCGACATTGGTAAATTTGATATGTACGGACTCATGGCGAGATGAGGAGTCCGGTGATGTAAATTTTATAATTTTTCGAGGAGTGGGCCCAGGGCTCGGGTTTTGCCAACTTCGTGATTTTTGACATTTTTTGAGTATTTTTAATTGGGTTATGTTCCCTTATCCTATTGTAACGCATTACTTGTGGGTTTGACCAGATTAGACGCGCGAGGAGGTCGATTCGAGGGGAAAAGTCTCAGCGAGCTAGACTTTTGTTCGGTTAGAGGAAAGTAATGATTTTATGACGACCCGACCCGTAGTCTCATGTATTACTGCCCCGTTTCCCCCATTTCAAGTTTCTTCATGTTTCATTATCGGTATTGGGAGTGTTATAATTGAATTGGAGTGATTTTTAATAATAAATGAGACACTTAGTCTCTTTAAGAAATTCTTGTTTTGGATGAGTCAACCGGAAGTTGATGATGCGGAACCCAAATGATCAAAAGATATATAACGTAAATATGGAAGTAACGTAGGATAAAAGATAAAATTATGGAACTTACAAGGAGATTAGACCCCAATATTAGAAGTGCAAGCAACCATGGATATATTAAATCCACTACCTCAAGAGCAATAATCAAGTAACCTAATCTATCACCTAAGATAGACGATTACTTACAAGGAGAAACTATCCTTGAAGCAATCAAGATAAGTTCTTGGTAGAACTTAAGGAGAACTCTTCAAAACTCTCAAAGAGATGAATATATTTTATATAACACTCAAAATAACGTGCTTTTACAATGAAAGAGTAATGGCTATTTATAGAGCCATTGCAACTACTCTTTACCAAAGTACAAGTATAAAAACAAATACTAAAATGATCTTCAATGGTGGCCACATGCAATCTTCAACAATGGAGGCCTTAAAGTCAAGCAAGAAATCTTATGGTGGCCTAGAAGTATTGACATACTATCTAACTACTTGTTGCATATTTTAATTGAATTCACAAGAGCAATTCAATTCAATGTTTTCCACCAAGTATGAATGATTGAATCTCTTGTATTGGAAATCTCTGTAGATTGGTGGAGTCTTGGTAGAAAGTCTATAATTTTGTCTAGGAGTGTTTAAATCGCACAATTCTTGATTCTCTGGAAAGAATACACATGAGGCTAGACATTTGGTAAGTTTCATAGCTAAATTCATTGTATTCGTTCCAAATAAATTTGGAATTGGACTATTGTGATTCTGTCCAGATTTGTACAGTTGTAGCTTGTATGACCATAACTTGATGTATGAAGCTCCAAATTAAGAATGGTTTGGCTCATTAGAATCTAGACTTCAAAATATTTAATCATGATGAATTTGATAGCCCAGTTTGATCAATACATGAACTGATTTTTATTTGAAATTGGTCCATTGTTCGGACAGTTTTGTGAATGTTGGATAGTATTGAGTATCACTCCTTTGCTCCAATTCTCACAAATATTCACCAAATGTTCCACTCCTACAAAATAAAATAAAAACACAGTCAAAGTAATATATTCTAAAAATAAAGTATTAAAAATATATTATTAAGAAAGATGCTAAATAATTAATCACAAGTTAGTTCATCACCATTTGATTTAGAATCACGAGTATCTCCATTTAGGCTCACTTGAGATAAGTGTATTAATTTTGGATTCTCATCCACTCCTGTGACTCCCGCTCTCATATCAAATAACTTCTTTACCAACCCATGCATTACTTCTTGAGCTTTTCTAGCTTTAGCTCTCGTGATTGGTCATGATGGTAAATGTAGATCCTTGATTGCAATTTCATCGAGCGTGCTCGTATCATTCTCCCTGACTTCAAAAGAATTCGTCCTCGAATCTTCATCTACATCAAAGGGAGAAAGATCACATACATTAAAAGTCGCACTTACTTGGTGCAAGTCGATTTTATATGCACTATCATTGATTCTTTCCAAGACTTGAAATGGTCCATCTCCACGTGGATGCAGCTTGGTCTTTCTTTTAGTTGGAAATCTTTCTTTTCTCATATGTACCCAAACCCAATCTCCTGGTTGAAATGTCATACATTTTCTTCCTTTGTTGGCTTTCGACGCATACTGTCCATTTTTCTTTTCAATTTGTTCTTGTGCTTGTTCGTGGATTTTCTTCATCATCTCAGCCTTCCTATTACCATCTAAGCTAACCAGCTCTTTTATGGGTAAATGAACCAAATCTAACGGTGTCAAAAGATTAAACCCATACACAACTTCAAATAGAGAAAAACCAGTAGAAGAATGCATTGTTATATTATATGCAAATTCAACAAGAGGTATACAATCTTCCCAACTTTTCAAGTTTCCTGTAATCACAGCACGCAGTAAAGAACCTAATGTTCTATTAACCACTTATGTTTCACAATCAGTTTGGGAATGACAAAAAGTAGAAAATAACAATTTCTTTCCCAATTTACCCCACAAAACCCTCCAAATGTGGCTGAGAAACTTTGCATCTCTATCGCTCACAATAGTTTTAGGAATGCCATGCAACCTAACAACATCCCTAAAGAACAAAGTAGAAACATGAGTAGCATCATCAGTTTTGTGAGATGGTATGAAATGAGCCATTTTAGAGAATCCGTCAACCACAAAAAATATGCTATCCATCCCCCTTTTTGACCTAGGTATTCCCAACACGTAGTCCATAGACAAATCAACCCAAGGTCCACTAGGTACAAGTAAAGGTGTATACAACCCATGTGGCAAGAGTTTTGACTTTGCTTGCCGACATTATATGCATTGGGTACAAATTCTTTCGAAGTCCCTACGCATATGAGGCCAAATTTTCATTCAATATGTCAACAGTCTTTTTAACACAAAAATGCCCCATCAAGCTTCCAAAATGGACTTCTCTTACTAGTAACTCTCTTATAGAACACATAGGAATACATAGTTTACCTGGTATTAATAAATAGCCTTCATGTCTATAATATTTACCAAAATAAGTATCTCCACATGATTCAAATATTTTACAAAAATAATTATATTTAGCATAAAATTATTTAATATGTTAAAATCCCAACAACTTAGTTATAAGAGTTGACAAAAGGGCATACCTGCGACATAGTGCGTCAGCAACTATATTTTCCTTACCTTGCTTGTATTGAATCACATAAGGAAATGTTTCTATAAGTTCAACCCACTTGAAATACATTCGGTTGAGCTTTCCTTGACATTTCAAATGCTTCAAAGATTCACGGTCCCTTCGAAGAACGAACTCCTTAGGCAAAATGTAGTATTGCCTGGTCTCCAACTGCCTCACCAATGCATAAAGATCCTTATCATATGTTGAATAATTCAATGTAAATCCTCCAATAGTTTCACTAAGGAATGCAATTGGCTTTTGATCATCACTGACGTGTCCCTTTGTTAAAAGCTTATGTACTTTCCTCTGCAACTCTCTCATCTCCTCGGAGTTGGTTCGATAAGTTGGCCTATTTGGAATAAATGCTCCCGGGATGAGGTCAATTTGATGTTCAATTCATTCAATTGGAGTCAATCCATTTGGAACATCCTCAGGAAAGATATTCTTAAATTCCGGCAAAAGAGAAGAAGAAACACTAGGCAAAGGAACAGTTAGTTCATTAGCGCTCAAATAAGATCCCTTATACAAAAGAACCACAAGGTGTGACCTAGATTTGTAATCACTCACACACTCTCTGGTTTAGCATATAGGCTTATTTTGCTCTCTTTTACCTCAACTGCTTTTTTCACATAAATATTTTTTATTTTCTCTTTCCTCTTTTTTCCTTGCTCATTGGATCTCTCAATATTCACAAAATCATCTTTTCTTTCTCTTTCATTTATTTTTTTATCTTCTTTTTTCTCATGCTCTTTTTTCTCTCTTTTTCCTTATTCCCATTGGAATCTCTCAACTTCATTTGATCTGCAAAAACTTGCATCGATTTTAAAGGTGAAAGTGTCACCTTCCTTCCATTTTTTTCATATGAATATCTATTCTTGTAACCATCATGCATTACTTTCATATGCAGATCTCTATGGTAGTGTGAAGGAACAAATTGTTTCCTCATAATAGCCTTTATTTCTTCCCATGTAAAAACTGGTCTCTCCAAATTATACCTTCTATTTACAACTACCTTGTCCCACCATGTTGAAGCATAATCGGTGAATTTGGCAATTGCCAATTATAACTTCTTCTTCTCGGAGTAATTTTGGAAATCAAATACCTTCTCAACATATCTTTCCCAGTCGAGATAGGCATCCGGATCACTCATCCATGGAAAAGAAGGGACGCACATCTTAATACTACCCAAATTCCTATCAATTGCTTCTCTTCTATACCCTCTTTGACTATATCTCAATATAGTCATTTTCACTATCTTCTTCAAAGTCATCAAAGTATTTGTCACCAACCCATTGTTGTGCACGTGGTTGTTCTTGCCTCCTTTCCTTCACTACGACCCTGCTCCTATTTTTATCTTCTTCGAGCCTCTCTTGCATATTATCTAATCTCATGCTCATATTTAAAAATTCTTGGTGCATTGCTTGAAGGGCAGCTAATATATTGGCATTTACACTTTTTGTTCTTTCACCACCAATACCTGCGGTTGACATTCTTATACAATAAACAAATATAAAGTTATTTCCTCACAACACTCCCTCACGTGTTTACACTCTCTCAATATCATACAACCCTCGTGTTTGTCCCTCAATAATGTTGGCCTTTTTTTTTTCCACTAAGGCCTTTTAGTACTATAAAGTTTTCTTTTGTAGTTCTGCCAAGTAACTAAATCAGGATGACTTCAAAAGAAAGTTTCTATTAAATAATTCTAACATTAAAAGCTCATGAGTTGACAAGATATGAAACAATGATGCTAAAAAAAAGAAACAAAGGAAACAACAAAATTCAGCAAGAATAGCTGAATACAGAGAATTGACTATATGAATTTTATCATAACTTGAGTTACATGAATAAAATGATTTAATTCAAAGAGGACAAAAAGATCGCATTAGGTAGTATTTAAGTAAAATACCACTTGTTCAGTCAGAAGAATAGATGACTAAAAGATTTTCAGAAACAAAAGAATGCTCAAGATTATAGCATTTTTAAATATGTATATTTTTTTTTGGTGTTTTTGTTTGGTTTTAACAAAAGAGCTCAAAACTTTAACAAATATATAAGATAATATAATCAACAAGGCTCTGATACCAAATGATGCGGAATCCAAAAGATCAAAAGATATAAAACGTAAATATGGAAGTGACATAGGATAAAAGATAAAATTATGGAACTTACAAGGAGATTAGACCCCAAGATTAGATGCGCAATCAAACATGGATATATTAAATATACAACCTCAAGATCAATAATCAAGTAACCTAATCTATCACCTAATATAGACGATTACTTACAAGGAAAACTATCCTTGAAGCAATCAAGACTAGTTCTTGGTAGAACTTAAGGAGAACTCTCCTAAACTTTCAAAGAGATGAATATATTTCATATAACACTCAAAATAATGTGCTTTTACAATGAAAGAGTAATGGCTATTTATAGAGCCATTTCAACTACTCTTTAACAAACTACAAGTATGAAAACAAATACTAAAATGGTCTTCAATGGTGGCTACATGCAATCTTCAACAATGGAGGCCTTAAAGTCATGCAACAAATCTTATGGTGGCCTACAAATATTGACATACTATCTAACTACTTGCTGCACATTTTAATTGAATTCACAAGACCAATACAATTCAATGTTTTCCACCAAGTATGAATGATAGAATCTCTTGTATTAGAAATCTCGGCAGATTGGTGCAGTCTTGGTAGAAAGTCTATAATTCTGTCTAGGAGAGTTGAATTGCACAATTCTTGATTCTCTGGAAAGAAGACACATGAGGCTAGAGTTTTAGTGAGTTTCATAGATAAATTCATTGTATTCTGTTCCAAAATGAATTTTGAATTGGACTATTGTGATTCTGTCCAGATTTGTACAACTGTAGCTTGTATGACCATAACTTGATGTATGAAGCTCCAAATTAAGAACGGTTTGGATCATTAGAATCTAGACTTCAATATCTTTAATCATGATGAATTTTGTAGCCCAATGTTATTAATACACGAAAAGATTTATATTTGAAATGGGTCCATTGTTCGGACAATTTTGTGAATGTTGGATAGTATTGAGTACCACTCCTTTGCTCCAATTCTCACAAATATTCACCAAATGTTCCACTCCTACAAAATAAAATAAAAACACACTTAAAGTAATATATTCTAAAAAAGTATTAAAAATATATTATTATGAAAGATGCTAAATAATTAATCACAAGTTAGTTCATCACCATTTGATTTAGAATCACGAGTATCTCCATTTAGGCTTAATTGAGATAAGTGTATTAATTTTGGATTCTCATCCACTACTGTGACTCCTGCTCTCGTGTCAAGTAACGTTTTTACCAACCCATGCATTACTTCTTGAGCTTCTCTAGCTTTAGCTCTCGTGATTGGTCCTGATGGTAAATGTAGATCCTTGATTGCAATTTCATCGAGCGTGCTCGTATCAGTCGACATGTGAATTAAAGGGCTAGGATATTATTTTTGATGATTCTATTAGCTTAGGGAGGTGATTTGTGAGTGAGGAGTGCGATCGGAATAGAATTTAGAGGCCCGGTGTAGAATTAGGCTTGAATTGGCGAAGTCGGGATTTTGGTGAATTCTAGTTGGTAGGTGAAATTTTGATACGAGGGTCGGAATGAAATTCTGAGAGTGGCAGTAGCTTCGATAGGTGATTTTGGATATGTCTCCAAATATTCAAGTCATTCAAACATTTTTCGGTCGGGTTATTGATTGAATGTGCATTTTTGAAAGTTTGACGAAAACTAGGCTTGAATCCGATGAGAATTTATGATTTTGGTGTTGTTAGATGTGTTTTGATGATTGAAACAAGTTTGAATAAGGTATTAGGTCATGTCTGCGCTTTTGATTGAGGTCCTAGGGGCCTCGGGGTGAGAACGAGTGTTAAAATGAGAAGTTTTGAATTTGGCTTCAGGTTTGTTTTGCTGTCAGCTGGTATTGTGGCTTCTGCGGAAATGGACCCCAAAAGCGGATGAAGGAGTGCAGAAGCGAGTTTGGATTGGGTGGTGAAGTTCCGAAGAAGCGGAATATGGACCACAAAAGTGGACTCAAGGATCCGCAGAAGCATGTTTTGTGTCGCAGAAGCGGTCGTGGGAAATTAAGTGAAAAACCGCAGAAGCGGAAAATTGGGAGCGGAAGCGATACCGTAGAAGCGGTTATGGGAATCGCAGAAGCGAAAAATGCTGAGAGTTTAATGAAAACAGTGATTTCGAATTTCAGAAGTTAAACATTTTGGGACTTCAGGAAGAGGCAATTTTTAAGCGTTTCGAAGGAAATTCCATCAGGTATGAATTTTGTAGCCTCAGATAATGTTGTTATGGCATAAAAACAAGGATTAAACACTGAAAATTCAAGGAATTAAAGGGTAACAATGGCGGTTAGGGCTTAAAGCCTAAAAGAGTTTAAATTGACGATTTGAAGGGTCAAATGGACTCCGATTCTTGTGTATTTATATGTATGGACTTGTCGTGAGACAAGGATTCTGGAAATGTGAGTTTTGTAATTTTTAAAGAAGCGAGCCCGGGGCTCGGGTTTTTCTAGTTTTGAGATTTGTGTTATATTTTCATTGTTTTTGATTGGGTGTTGTCCCTTTAGCATATTATGATATATTTGTCATGATTTTGGATAGATTTGACGCACGTGGAGGCCATTTCGAAGGGAAAAGGCGTCACAGGCAAGTGTTTTCGCCTGTTCGAGGTGGGTAATAATTGTAAATGATGTCCTGAGGGTTTGAAACCCCGGACTTGCACATCATAGTGCTTTATTGTGGTGACTTGCACACCGGGTATGAGCGTGGGGTAGAGCACCATTGGGGATTATGACTTAGTTCATCCCGGTTGTTGTTTTTACTGCGTACTTGACTGAAACTACTTGTTATCATCATAATTTGGTCTTATTGCCATGTTTGGGCTTCATGCCAACTATGTGAATCCTTCGGGGATTGAGATTTCTGTTTTGGAACATCTTGCATATCATTTGGATCCAGTCCAAGGTTTTGAATACTATTTTTCAACCTCAGCCATTTTTCTAAGGTTTGAAAACTCAAATGACATTTTAATTGTATTTCGGGCAGGAAACTTCTATTTTGTAAATTCCCAAGGGGCTTACTATATTATTTTCTAGACTGATTATAAAATGACTTGGAACAGTGGTAACAATGACACTATATGTTATACTTGAAACAGTGTTAACAATGACACTGTATGTGACACTTGAAACAGTGGTAACAATGAAACTGTAATATGTACTTGGAACAATAGTAACAATGGCACTGTGTGATATAAATTAGTAAGGTAACTATGGCTGACCGGTCCAGTAATAATGACTGACCAAGATATTTCGCTTGGGCTGTAGGAGCCTCTCCGGAGTCTGTACACACCCCTAGTGAGCATCGTCGAACTTAAATGTATCGGACTGCACGTCGCAATGGGTACCGGAGTGTACCATCATGTGCATTGCATTGCATTCATGCATTGGTCTTTATTTGTACTACGTGGCATGACATTTAGCACTCATATATATTATTGACATATATGTATTACTTGTCTTGTTGACCAGATGCCCTGGGGTAAATTGCTAAAGGAATGTTGTGCCCGATGGGCTGATTTGTGTGCAGATTGCACTACTTGATGTCGTATTCATGTGCTTAACTGACAATAATGAAAGAAGGAGATTTTTTCGAAAGACGTTTTAAACTAAGCCAGATATTTTGTAAGGATTTTCATGGAATTACTATTTCTTAAAAGGGTAGTTATGTGCTTAATAGCATGATACAGTGCTCTTACGTGATTTCTTTCCTCTCAACATTATTTAATCTTATTACCACTGAGGTCGAAGTGCTCACTTTACTTCCTGCACCTCACGTGCAGTTGCAAGTATTATTAACCCGGTAGCGGGTTATTAGCAGGACCGAAGGCCTTATTGTGGTAGTTGAGCAAGATGACCGCCAGCGTTCGCGGCACCGTACTCCATCTTTGAATTCCGGTTTTAATCTTGTTTATATGTACATTGTAGGCCCAATAGTAATGTCCCTACTCATTAGATGCTCGTGACTTATGATACCCCGGTCGGGTGGTATTGCGAAAAAATTAATGGTTTTAAATGCCAATAAGTTATATGTTCTATTCATTTATGTTTAATAACTATTAAAGAAAGGATTTGGGGTTGTTGTCTAGCCTTGTCTTCATGAGGGGCACCATCATGACCGGGTATAGATTTTGGGTCGGAACAACTTGATATTAGAGCCTTGGTTACTAGGTCGCATGTATCATGACCAGTTTAGTAGAGTCTCGCGGATTGGTACGGAGACATCTGTATTTATCCTCGAGAGGCTGCAGAACCTTTAGGAAAAATTTACTTTCTTGGGATTCTTATCGTGCGTACTTGATTCAGCTTGAGACATAACTCTTGAAATTCCTTCCATACATCGGTATGCGCACGTTAGGGCTCAGTGGTATATGTGCCTTGATGGCTTGTGATTCCTCGATTAAGGGGCGAGAGGTAATCTCCTGAGTTCATGTTGGGATAGTTTGGAGGACTTGAGGCCGGATCTTTGCCTATGGCTTGAGCACCGAGGTTCTGATTGCGTGAGCAAGTGTTTTAAACTTATATGTTTAGTAATGTCCTTATTAGCTGGCTTGGCGGTTGGATATCCATGTGATGAGTATGTTAGTACTGTGAGGTGTATCTGTGTGACTTTGCTAGTGACAAAGAAGTCTGATGGATAACAGATAAGCTGTTAAGTGTTTGTTTCCTATTGTGATTTGTTGTGTAGCCCCAAGTTATGGGCGTGTGAAGAATATTTTCATGTCTCTTAGTTGGAAAATAAAGTACATTTCATGTGGCAGTATGAGCTCAGACTCAGAAAGACTAATTGATTGTGTAACATATATGATGGTGGAAGGTATGTTGAAATATTGAAATGAGGCGAAGTAGGTGGGTTATCTCCTGCGGAGTGTTTTTGAGTGGTATGATCCTTACGTGTATGTTAAAATATCTCATGTGTAATTGAAGGGTATGTGTTGTAATTTGAGAATTTGGGACACTTAAGAAAGTGGACTCGGCTGATATGGAAATGAATGCGAGGTTTGCAGAGAATGTCACTGCTAGATGATCTGTGTAGTCACAAAACTTGTAAATGATTTGAGTTTGATCTCACTGTGGCATTGTGGCATCATTAGAGTAAAAGTTCTATGAATTGATAAGAGTGCCTTGATATATGTCTTCGCGCCAAGTTGGGGAGGTTGTTGTTGGTCAGCTGATTGCACAATTATATGCTTTGTTGGTTCCGCTTCGAGCTATGATGG